>OY728156.1:1120066671-1120244671 GCA_963277665.1 Viscum album
CATTTAATTTTTAGTTTCTGAATGTTATTTTCAATATGGAAATGATATTTTCTTCATGAATATTTTTTATGTTATTTAAATTGAATTTTTGTTCCCAAATTATAATAATCAATGATGTTACTTATGATTCACAAGGGATATTTTTTAATGACACAACTCAACATTTTTTAGATTGATTAATATTTTTTCAACAAGATTACCATGGAACCCATTTTATTTAGGAGTATTAAATCTTGTTATGAAAGGAATAATGGTCTTTATTTGAGTTTATAATGAAACACATGCTCATGAAAAAAATTTATATTATGATTTTAATATATTTTTTATGATGGCGAGTGGTTGTGTTACAAGAAAAGGATGAGTGGTTATGTCAGAAACCAAGTATGGGTGATTTTGTTATAAATAAAGGATGGGTATTTATGTAACAAACCAAGTATGGGTGATTATATTAATATAAAAGGACAAGTAGTTAGGTTATAAAACAAGGATTTGTGGTTTCTTTATATCCATCCAATAAATTTGGAAAAATAATATTTTAACCAACGTATAGGTTCTCCTAATATTTTCTTATCAATTAACTAGGTTGGTTATTCCATTTTTAAGAGTTATTATAAGGTTGATGTGATAATGATCATCCAAGATACCATAATGTATTATCTATACATGATTTGAGTTTAAAATGGTTCATTTGATCAAACGTTACATCACATGGATCATGTTCTTTGATTCTTATTATTCTTTCCGTTGTTAAATAATTATCTCATGGGGCATGTTTAATGTTCAAAATCATAATGGGTAAGAAATATCTTATGTGATTCTCATGTTATTTGATTATTACATCAATTTATAATGCTCATTTAATGCTCTACGATTTAATTAAATTGTTAATTATTATTGTTTCCCTTACTAGTAATTTGAGCTCACCATTATTCTATTTACTATTCTACAGGTTTTGAAGAATAGTTTTAGGTTTTTTGTTACTTGGAATGTTACAAGATATGAAGAACATAATGGCATATGATGCAGATATTTATAAAATTATTGTTTATTTATCGAAGATGTTATGTATGAGTATAAACTAATTCTCTATAACTAAAAAGGTCCCTTTTTTAATTTAGTGATCCACTATTTCCCTATGGAGTTTTATATTTATTATGAATGAAATTGTGTCACATTTAATAATATCGATCCAAAAATGTAATGTTAATTTTTGTTATCAAAATATCCTAGAGCATGGGGATGAGCTAGTACACTCAGGATTTTATCTAAGACCATAAAAATATTATGGTATAAAAATTAAAGAATTATTTATATGGCTTGAAAAAAATATCTGAGAACAAGTTATTATATAATCAATGGATGTATATGGGATATGATCTTAAAGAATTGTAAAATAAAAGTCCTTTTTTATGATAGAGAGAGAGATTTGACAAAATTTACTATTCTTATAATTAACTATATGTATGAAATCATATATTATGGTTTGAAGGAGTGTCTCTATGTAGAGTTCATCAATAATATGAATAAAAGTTATGATATTTCCATTCTAGGTGATATGACCAAATTTCTGGGACATATTATTATGAATAATTCATGCAACACATATATATTTTGAAAAATATATACTATAGAATCCTTGAAAAATTATGGCCTAAAATTATCAAAATATATTTTAAACCACTTGTTAGTAGGAATAAAAATGTTAAAGGTTGAATATAAAATTAGTGTTAAACAAATGATATTTAAAAAAAGTATTACAGGGCTACATTATCTAACAGCTTCATGTCTATATATAAATTTTATATTGAATTGTTGTGAAATATTTAAGTGTTTTTTATGATTATTTCTTGTTGGATGCTAATATATCTATATATATTTTAAAGGAAGCATTTAGTATGGTCAATAAAAGATAAATGTGGCAGATTATATTGTATTGGGAGTTTAATATGTAGATAGGGATGGTGATTATAATGACATAAGATCAAAATTGGGTGTAATTTGAGACTCCCCTAGATGAACCACTAGGACTACGCTAGAGAACCAAAAGACCTCTTGATGGCCACCATTCACCCAGGATTCTACAAAATGGTTGTGATGTTCCAAATTCCATTAATTGGGAGACTACAAACTTGGTATCATATCATATACATACAATTAGTACAATGTAAAATATAATATAATAATAAATGAAACTTGGGAAAGACTATATAAATATAATTCAATAATGCATGTCATAGAAGTCATAGAGAAAAAAATATGGGATTCTAATGTGTAAAACTAAAATTAGGTAATATCTATATACTGAGGCATTGATAAACACTATATACTCCTTTAGAGTATGTACCAATACTACTACCTCCTCCATGCTCATCGTCTCTTCCATCTCGCTTGTTCCGGTAACCCTTACATGGATACCTATGCATAATGTCTGCATGCATATCATGATTCAAATACTATTTTTGAGTAATAAACCCCAAAAGGAAATGATTAACACATACTTAGTAAGTGTTCATAGGTATATGGAAAGTATTATGATATGCCAAGAAATTCATAAGAATTTGAAAAAAATCACGTAACTCGAACCTGGGTGCTATAAAATAAACTACAAGCACTGACCATATATATTCCAATTATATAGAGATAATATTATGATATCATAAGTAAATAAAGAACTATCTACATGTATTAAAACATACTACCATGAATCCTCATGTCAATGTGTTAATATGCCACTCTATATCCACTAGAAAACAAGTGAATCATGCTACTCGTCATCAAATGGGCATCAAGTGATCATAGTAACCAACATCCACTAGTAATCGAGTAATGAAGAATAATTAAATCTACTAGGAATCAAGTAAATTACAGGATATCAATATGGAATAATCATATACATACCCTTTTCATAGATTCATCTTCGTCATTGTCACATTTAATGTGTGCACCCCCCCTCTATAAGGTAACCCTATCATGGTGATCCACCAAAAAAATGATGTATAATGATTCAAAAGGGAGGGAAACACACCTAACATAGTATTGTATATAAATAAAATCATATAATATCATCATGAAAAAAATAGAAGCATAAAATACATATTATAAACAAAAAAAATGATCAGCCAAGCTATAATAATTCTTATTAAAATAATTAATATAAACGTGTCTAATGGTATATACATACCCACATGCGAACAAAAATTGGAACAATAATCAATTACACCATTACATGAAACATACCATGGAAACATGTTAATTTAATAACCCTAAATTTTAAGGAACATGGAAACCCAAAATTTGATGGGGATGTAATCCAAATTTCATAAAATTATTGGAGCTCAAAAAATATTATGCGTCTATGGAGAACATTGTTTCCCACATGGACACATATTTCGTGTTCTGGTTTTTCAAGAAGGAGGTCTAGAAAATAATTTTA
The DNA here is from genome assembly GCA_963277665.1 of Viscum album. Lineage (NCBI taxonomy): Eukaryota > Viridiplantae > Streptophyta > Magnoliopsida > Santalales > Viscaceae > Viscum > Viscum album. The sequence continues at coordinate 1,120,070,105 of OY728156.1, forward strand.
ATGAGATTCCATGTCATGAAGGGTGGTTATAAAATAACATACCACATAGTGTCTTTCAATGTAACCAACACTTAGTTATATTGAAGGTGTTGATGCTAATTCATAGGATCCATTATCAATTAAAGAATGTGTTAGGAATTACTCATTGATTCTAGGAGAGTTACTTCGGTAAACCCAAGGAAAAATGTTCTATAACTAACTCGACGATGGAAAATAAATTCAAGATGAGAATCAAGAGGATGAGAGTATCAACATGATTGATCTATTTAATCATGAACTCAAATATCTACCATTTATAGTGAATTTATATTTGTTAAAAATTTATGAATCTATCACATCAAAACCAACAATGGTATTACAATGATTCAAGAATCCAATTTCATATGGAATTGGAGTCCATAGATCATGAATAAACATTCAAGATAAATGAATCAAATATAGTGAAAAAATAGAGATCACTGAGGTATCCTAATAACAAGTGTCTGACATAACATTCCTCAATTCTAGATCTTAAACCATCTTTTATTCTCGTGAAACTTGGTTTGGAGGAGATGAATTGATCATGGAACATAAAAAGAGACTCAAAACTTGGTCAAACATTATATAAATATATTAATTGGTTAGAATAGACCATGCATTTATGTTAATGAGGAGTATATAACAATAATTTCACCCATTTAGGGATTCGTCACCTATATTTGTAGAGGTGGAAAATCAAGAGGGGGTGAATTGAGTTCCTAATTAAAATTTCTATTAAAAACCTTATGAAAAAATCCCCTAATTTTGAACAGACCATCTACGTAAGGTAGTGAAGATATTAATGTTGAATTTCTCAAAAAGTATCTGAAAGGTTGATTAGTCCTCAGTTGAATCAGTGTGAAAACATATCCATATTTTGAAATAGTTTTATTGAATTAAACACATATACACACCATCCAAAATTATCTATCCGTGTTAATGTAAAATAGTTTTCTATCATTGATATTAACAGAAGAAGAAAATAGAAAAACAGAGTAGTGAAAATAAATTACAAAACAAAATTAAACAAGAGGTTCAGTCTCAAGTTGAGATTTAATCCTCTCCACTTGGTGATCACCCTCCACCAAGCATTTTATATTAATAAAAATGATACACAACCTATATTGGTCTTGAAAACAGTTCTCACAAACAATCCAGGTCTCATAAACTCTACTAGAATTCTTCATGAAAAAATCAAACAACTAGGATACACATGTCCTCTTACACCGTTAAACATGGGAAACAAAAATGTAAGGAATGTTTGGTGTGAGGATTTTCAATATCCTCCAGTTTATCCATAGGAGGCAGTGTGTCTGTAACAGAAAAACACACACTACTAAAAAATGTATGATAAATAACACGATAGAGGTAATGTTATGAGGATTTAGTTTAGAACCCTCTATGTGTTTGTACTTCAGCTCTGGACTCCTTGGTGTGAAGAAAGTGCAGTTTGTGTCCTTCTTTAGAAGACGTCTCCAAAACAGTGTGTCACAACATCAGGTTTTGGAATGCAGGTACTGAAGTGTTCAACTTCTGAGATTTAAATAGATTTGATGAAGCCCACCATGGAAGCCTTGAATTTTTTCTCTCAAATGATCTTCGTGAAGCTTCTGGGTTCACAATGTAAGTGTTGGTATGATCTCCTTGTTCTTCAGGTATGTCATGTAATATCTCTATCACAACCTCTTCTTTTCTAGCACGATCTTCTATTTTATTCTTAATATATGATAGTAGGAATAATCAAGACACGTGCGGTCTTCCTTGAATCTTTTACAGTCTCTAGATATATCGAATGTAAATATTCATTAATGTCAGAAGCATTAAATTTACCAAATATGACTGTTAGAGTAATCTTAATAAAATAAAAAATGTATAATGTAGAAGAGTATATGAATCAGTAGACTGGAAGTGGTAGCCTTCTCAAAGGAATATTCACAATGATAGCCTTGCGATGGTAGGCTTCATTGGTAGGCTTGTGAATTCCAAAGGTTATTCCAGTAGTAACCTTTCATCAGTAGACTTTGCAGCTGTATCCTCATAGCAGTAACCTTGTTGCAGTAAGCTTAAAATGGTAACCTTCTAACTGTATCCTTTTAGATATGACTTTAGTAAGATTACATCTTTTGACATCCCATCAGTGACCTTGTACGAGTGAAATCTATTGGTAGATCTAAAACAGTTTCTTGTGAGCGGTAGGCTCATAGTGGTGAACTTGTATTGGTAGATAAACAGTAAGGTTCCTCAGTGGTAACCTTATTGCGGTATCCTTCTAGTGGAAACCTTCTAGCAGTAACCATCTAGTGGTAACCTTATAGTGGTAACCTTCTAGTGGTATCCTTCTAGAATTGTAGCCTTAACCAGTGACTTAAATATAAGGCTCTAAACAGATACATTCAAACTTGTGATCTTTTACATAGAATATTTTACACTGTAAACATAATCAAGAAAGTAGTGAGATTAAAAAAACATAATTGTTACATGATAAAAACTATAAAACTTAATAAAACATGATTATCATATAAATGAACCATGATTTGGGATTATCAAGACATCTTAGTTCAAAATTCTACCCCTTTTTTATAATTACAAATTATGGTAGTGAAATTTAGAATAAGTATTATTAGATCAGAGTTAAATACATTCTATAATCACTTCAGTTGTGTCAAAATTCATTGTATCAGGGATAAAACCATTTCAACTAAAATATAAAAATCATAATGAAAACATATTGAATCAAAATTGAATCAATTATATTATTTAAAATATATTAGATCGAAAATTTATAGAAATGTCATATATGAAAGGTCTCCAATATTAAAAATTCTCCCCCATTGCGATTATCCAAAAAAAGGAAAAAGGAGAAAAAAGGATATTTTTTTATTAATGAAAAAAGATTAAATTATAAAAAAGATTACAATGATCCCCATAAAATAATACAACTGACAGTCAATCCACTTTAGAGATGTCCAAGTGAACTTTTCCTTTAGGAGGTGATGAGGCATGTTCAGAATATGGAGGTACAGGCCTAGGTATAACAGTAACGAAGGTATAAGGATCAGATATAGAAGCATAATTAGACCAATAATGATTAGATCTCCGAGGTATCATAGGAGTAAAGATACTTGATGGCCTGTACAGGAGTCAACAAAGGGGCCGTAGTAGTAGATCCTGATGCAGATGAGGAAGAAGGAAAGGCTAGAGGGACAATGATAGGAGTACAATCCACATAGAGAAATAGAAGAAGGAGGTTCTTGGAATCTATAATGATGTTGCCTCCTCTTTCCATAGTTGAGATGAAATCATGCTTATTCTTGATGAATTTTTACAATATAGGAGTGTACTCTCTAAGCCTACCAACTTGATCCTTAAAGGACAAAGTGAAAGGATGTATCCTCATGTTATCCAACAACAATTTGAAATGATTGTCCATATGATGCTTAGTATAAACCATTTTATAATAGAAGTAAATCTTCTATTTGATTTCCTTATGATCATGGGTTGCCACCCTCATGTAATCACCTACGAGTTTACGAATTTCTCTAGTAGTGGAAATGACATGAGACAAAGGCTTATGATCTGATGTACTTGCACCATAGAGATTCTCCATTTCTTCTCTAACAAATGATCTGAAGGTTGTTGGATCAACATGATGAGAGGAAGATGAGAAAGCAGATGAACATAGAGGTGCCATGGTAAAAGCCACTATCTCATTAAAATACTTTTTCAATCCACTAATCATCCTCTTCACATCACTATTCGGACCATTCACATGCACTTCCATAGACTTATTAAAGTCCCCATACACAATTAACATCTTCTGAAAAACATTTTTAATAGACCAATGTTATTTTTACAATTGAGATCTTAAGGCCATATATGATTCTGAAACTCACAACTGACTTTTTCACAGACTACATAGATTTTCCTCCAAGGATATTACCTAATTTTGGTATTCCTTCACATCATGTAGCAAAATTGAGGGAACATTTGACATTATTCATTCAAAAACAGATGCTACAAGCTCTTGATTTAGAGCCAATGTTCTCTCTATCCCAGTGGATATTTCATCAAATCTTATCTGCAAATATGATTTCAATGGATCAAGTTGATCCATCTTTACATAATCTTGAGGTAGAAGAACCAATGGTTGCATTATAGTGGTCTCTGAAACAGAATGAATTGGAGGCCTTTTGTTAGGCATGTCATATTCAGATTCTTCATAGTCTAATCCCAGAACCATGAATCCAAGGTCCCCCCAACCAAACTTCTTTTTTAGGAATAATAGAAACTAAACCTATGGTAACAGGTTCCCCCCCCCCCCCTCACTTAGAGCTTTCTCTTAGAAAATTTCATTCTCCTCTTCTATTCTTATTTGATCAAATAAATCATCTATAGATTATACTACTACTACTACTTCTACCAAATATTAAACCACTTCCATTACAATTCCAACAGATTCAACTTCCTCTTCATTTTTATTCTATACCATTTCTGTTCATCCTACCGAAGGCCTATGACTTAGGTGTTCTTCTTCAGTTTCATCATCATCAGCTATTTCAGACTCCTCCTGATCAGAGTCAACTTCATCCTCTCCCAAGGTCTCTCCAAAATTAAGGGTTTTTAAGACATTATCATCACACTAATCTTCAGTGGTTTCCACATCATCAGTATCCCTTATGATATTCTCTATTCTTGGAAAAATATTTGGTGGAATAGGATCACCAAATGATACAACACCAACATGGGGACATGATGGAAGGTTAGGATCACTCCTATAATCTACAAGATAATCCTCTCTTACATGGACAATAGAATCCTCTTCTTCTTCATCTGAATACACCGGTTCTACTTTATCAGGTTTTAAACCTAGATCTATTTTATCCTTTGGCCTAGTGGGATTTACAATAGGGTTGAAGTCTTTATATAGCTTATCCTCATCAGTCACCCATTCCCTTTTCTAAGGGTTCCAGTTTGTCCTCATACAATTTCAAATCGTTTTGGTAATACATATGTTTTCCTTCACAACCATGGTTTCTTCCTTATTTCCATCAACACCTTTCACTTTCAACATCAAAGATATCAACATGGCATGAAACAATGAATTTGACTTGGAAGTAGGCCTAGTAACATCCACTAATTAATCCATTAAAAATCTACAATGATTAGTCATGTGTCCATGCTTCAACGAATATATAAAAAATATGTACTGAAATTTCAAACATGAAAATTCTCCTCTCTTGGGACACAAGATATGTAGGATAATCATAAATAGTAATCTATTTTCACCATCCATATTAGTAGAAATTACCTTTTTGGGGATTCCATTCTCTGTCAATTCATCCATTGCCTCTTCATAGTATAAAATATCAGTAGTAGCATGCACCACTCCAGAATAATAATAAAATATTTCATCATGTGGGAATCTTAAACATTCATCCCATTTAACCGAAGAGAATCTCACACTAACTCCATTTATCTTTGGAAGCATTCAGTTCCCATCCACATATTTTTAACACTTCATAAATAACTAAAACTCATTTACTAGCTTCAGGTAATATGTTCCATTGTTGTTTGTGAAGAATTCTACCTATTCATGAGCTTTATGTGCCTTCAACACTATATAATTTCATAACAATAGCCATTTTGAAATTAATTTATTATCAACCATGATTTCCGTCTATGAAAAATGAGTATTGATGTACCTTTCCATTACTGTGCTTCCCCCACTAGACTTAGATCAAGGTATCTTTGGGTTCATTTCATCTTCTTCATCACCAACTATCAGTCTCATTACTCTTTCCATTGTGATTTGATTCAGTTTGAGGGTTTTAGCAGCAGGTTAGGTTCAACGATTTGGGAGAAAAATTTTCGATAGAGGATTGAAGTGGATCAAAATATAACTTCGCACTTGGTTTTTTTCATCTAGGGATTGAAAAAAAATGGAGTAAAAGAAATGAAAAGATTTAAAACGTTTCAGATTATAGTGGAAAACACTATTTCCAAGACCTATCAGTAAGGTTAACAAGTGGTAAGGTGCCAAAAGTAAGGTCTATTGGTGAGGTCTAATGTTGAGGAGCCCTAATATTGAGGTGTCCAATGGTGAGTTCAAACAGTGAGGTTCCCAACAGTGATGTCCAATGGTGAGTTTCACTAAGGTTGAGGTCCAACGGTGACATTTCCTAATGGGGAGGTCCAACAGTGAGGTTTCCTAATGGTGAGGTCCACCAGTGAGGTGTCCTAACGGTGAGGTCCAACGGTGAGGTGTCGTAACGGCGAGGTCCAACAGTGAGGTGTCTTAAAGGTGAGGTCCAATGGTGAGGTGTCCTAACAGTGATGTCCAATTGTGAGGTTTCATAATAGTGAGGTTTCCTAATGACGAGGTCCAACAGTGATGTGTCCTAATGGTGAGGTCCAACGGTGAGGTTTCCTAATAGTGATGTCCAATGGTGAGGTGTCCTAATGGTGAGGTCCAATAGTGAGCTGTCTATAAGTAAAATTAATCATACCTAACTAATTTGTGATGTAATTTAACCTCTCCAAATTCAAAGGATTTGTGAATATATCATTCAATTGATGTTCAGTACAAATGAATTCAAGAGTGATATCACCTCTTTGATAATGATCTCTTAAAAAGTGATGTCTCAAATCAATGTGCTTTATCCAAGAATGAGATACTGGATTTTTAGAGATGTTAATAGCACTTTTATTATCACAATTTATAGAGACATGTTTGAATTAATATCTATATTATAGTAAAGTGTGTTTCATCCATATAATTTGAGCACAACAACTACCAGCAACTATATATTCATCTTTGGAAGTGGATAATGCAAAAAAAAAATCATTTTCATACTAAACCATGATACTAGTGAATTTCCCAAAATGTGACACGTTCCAGATGTTCTATTTATATCTAACATGCAACCATCAAAGTCAGCATCTGAAAAAGTTATCAAATGAAAAGATTTTTCTCATGGATAAAATAGTCTTAAGTTGGTAGTATAAATGAGATATTTAAAAATCCATTTAACAGTATTTAAATGAGATTATTTGGGATTGGCTTTAAAACAAGAACACATATATAAACTAAACATAATATCAAGTCATCTAGTAGTAAGGTATAGAAGACTCCCAATCATACCTCTATACTTAGTTCGATCAACTGGTTTATCAGTTTCATCAGCATCCAACTTACTTGTGGTACTCATAGGTGTATCACTACCTTTACTACTATCCAAACCAAAATGTTTCAAAATAACCTTAGTATATTTAATTTTATTTAAAACAATTCCTTTTTTATTTTAATAAATTTGTCATCCATGAAAAATTTATGTTCCCCCCATCAGATCATTTCAAATTCATTTTGCATCATCTTTGAAAAGTCAGTACACAGAGAATTTTTTGAAGATCCAAAAAATGTCATCTACATAAATTTATACAATCAAAACATCAATGGAAATCCTTTTAATAAAAAGTGTAGGATTAGATATCCCTTTAGTAAAACCTTTTGAAATAAGAAAAGAATTGAGTTTATCATACCAAGATCTTGGAGATTGTTTTAGGCCATATAAGGCTTTAAAATGTTTGAAAACATGATTTCAAAAATTGGGATTTGTAAAGCTAGGGTGTTGTTCAACAAACACATCCTCTACTATATAGCCATTCAAGAAATCACTTTTAACATCCATTTGAAAAAATTTGAAATTCCAATGAGCTGCATAAGCAAGTAGTATCCTAATGGATTCTAGTCTACCTACAGGTGAAAAGGATTCCTCATAGGCGATTCCTTATTCTTGACTATATCATTGTGGAACTAATCCATAATTGTTTCTAACTATATCTCAAAAATCATCACATTGTTTCTAAATTACCATTTAGTGCCTATGGTCAAAGTGTCCTTAGGTATTTATAATAATTCCCAAACTTTGTTTCTTTAAAACTGGTTTAATTCTTCTTTCATAGCTATCTCCCAAAAATTCATCATTGATAGCATCATTAATATTTTTGGGTTCAAGCTGTGAAGGAAAAGCTTGAAGTTCAACATGGTTTCCCAAAGAATCTCTTGTTTGTGTTCCTCTATTTATATTTCCTAATACAACATCTAAAGGATGATTCTGGAGAGTTTTAATACCTATATAAAGGGATGAACTATAATCTTCATGGTTTTATATAGGTTCAAATTTAATAGGCCCATATTCTAGAAAATTTATAGAACTTGTTGTTTTCACTGGGGGTTCACTGTTTTTATCATTAAGGTCTTGAATTGACATGTCTTCCTCAAGATATTCAAGAGAGGTTTTAGGTTCATGTGGATTAGTCACATCAAGTTTGACATGAACTAATTCTTCCACACATTTGGTTCTCTTATTGAATACTCTATAGGCTTTATTAGTGATTGAGTAACCAAGGAAAATTTCTTCACCACTTTTGGAAGAAAATGTTTCAAGATTATCCATAGTGTTAAGGATAAAAACATTAAAACCAAAAACACTAAAGTAATTAACCTTAGGCTTATTATTGTTACATACCTCATAAGGGGTCTTCTGTTGAACAAGTCTAATTTAAACTCTATTGATGATGTAACAATCTAGATTAACATTTATCCCAAAAATAGACTAGAATGTTATACTCATTAAGACTAGTCCGGGAAATCTTTTGTAGTGTTCAATTTCTTCTTTGTTCAAATTCATTTTTGAGGTGTTCTAGGAGAAGAGAAATTGTGATTATAAACATTATGTGAGAAAAAAGATTCAAACCCCAGATTTTCAAAAGCACATCCTCGATCACTTCTCATGGTCTTAATTCTACGTCCACCATGATTTTCTATAGACATGGAATATCTAATTAAATAAGAACATTATTCACTTTTGTGAACAAGAAATTATACCCATGTGTATCTAGAAAAATCATCTAAAAGAACATATACATAGTGCTTCCCATTAAAAATTGAAACTCTAAATGGTCCAAACAAATCCATGTGAACCAACTCAAGTGGTTGAGAAGTTGAAACTTTTTTTTTGAAAGTACTATTATGTTGTTTTCCCATTTTACAAGGATTACAAACTTTGTTAATTGTGAATTCCAATTTAGTTAAGTCTCTAACAAAAACATTCCCAATTAGTTTCTAAAGTGAGTTCACATTTTAGTTTCCTAATCTTCTGTGCCATAACAATGATTCCTTATGAAAATCATTTAAACAAGAAATTTTTTTATTAGCTAAAGAGTTTAAATCAACAATATATTCATTTTCATTTCTACAATCGGTGAATATTAAATCATTTTTAGAATTAAAAACATTTAATGCATCATTTTTATACTTAATATTAAAACCATCATCACACAACGTAGAGATACTATGTAGATTGTACTTTAACCCATTAACAAAAAGTACTTTTGAAATTAATATAGTATTAGGGTTACCAATTTTTCCTAAGACGATGATCTTTCCCATATAATTATCACCAAATATAAAATTCCCACCATCAACATTGATTAGGCTCTTGAAGCATGAATAGTCTCCTATCATATTCCTGGAACATCCACTGTCCATGTACCATAGTGTTTTACAAGAACTATATAGAAAATTTTCTTGCAAAATAGATTAAACATATGGTAACATTGGTACCCAGATTTTCTTGGGTCCAGAGGGGTTATAAAGTAGATCATTAGGAACCCATATTTGTCGTATAGGTTTCCTAAAATAAACAGACATGTTTTGGGACATAAAAACGTTGTTAGGTCCTTTAGAAAATTGTTTTTTCAAGATATGATCCAAATCATGAACTAGATGTGAACTGTCCCAATTTTGGAACAAATTGGTTTTTAATATTAATTCTTTTTCCTTCTTGATATCCTAGACCAGTTGTGTATTTTGAAAAAAAACAATTCCCTAGGAATTGAGTCAAGGTATCCCTACCAACAGTAAATATCTCAAGATCTCTTTTCAATTTCTCATTTGATAATTTCAGTTCAAAATTTTCTTTTAATAGCTGAGAAAAATTTTCCTTTTCAATATCCATATAAGAATTATAATTATAATTTAAACATGTTTTATTTTCAATGATTTATATTTATTCATGAGATCATTAAATTTATGCCCAAGCATTCCACAATATTCAAATAGTTCATCTTAATCATATTTTCATTATTTTTAGATTCAATTTCATTCCCATAATAGTAAACATTATGTATAAGAGACTTACATGTTACCTAATATGTTTCTGTCATGAAACACAGGTTTGTAAGATTGTTCTGTTTAGTATCGGAAGTGTCAGATCCACCAGAACTGTATTTTGTGTCACTCCAAGTTTATTTCAAAGCCTTTTTGAATCCCTTGACCTTGTCTTCATATTTCTTCTTAAATTTTGTCTTTGGGCAATCAGCCTTCACATGACCTTTTCATTTTCACTCCTAGAAGATTATCTCATTTGTGTTGTCATTCCATTTTTAGTCCATTTTCCAATGTTCTTTACCATCATAACTTCCCCTATAGTTTGACTTTATAAAGATCTTATTCTTTTGTTTCAAATTTTTGAATCTTCTAAAAATATGAGCCATCTCCTCATCACTATCAGAATCTTAATCTTTACTCATGGAATTTCTATAGGAACTCTAACTTTTTCTATGTATTTTTTCTTTGAGGCAGAAGTCTTGATTTTACATATTTCTTTCATAGTTCATTTTATTCTTCTTGATTCATGTTAATCTCTTCTTCATACATCATGATTTTTCCAATTAGTTCTTTCAATGGTAGCTTGCTTATGTCACATGATTCTCGGATAGAAACAAATGTTCCTCTACATCTATCTGGTAGGCATCAAAGCAATCTCTTAATCTGGTCCTTGTTTTCCACCAGTTTCCCAAGAAGACTCATGGTATTTAATATTTCATTTAACATGAGATACATTTCAGAGATAGGTTCATAAAGCTTCACTTTAAAATTATCATATTTGATAGTATAAGTATTCAATCTCATTTGTTTTACATTGGTTATTCCATAATATTAAATAGCCAATGTATCCCAAATTTTATATGCAGTTTTATAGGAAGATATTCTATTGGATAATTAATCACCTAAATCACAGTAAAATTCATTCATTTCTTTACAGTTACTATTATATGTTTCTTTAGTAAACTCAGACCATGTGTCCCTCGAAGTAGCATGTTATGCATGTTGTATATCAATTTTGTCCTAGATTTTATGACCCATTATCTCTAGATACGTTTTCATTTTCAATTTCTACCAAGAATAGTTATTACCTTTAAATAAAGGTTTCATGTTAGCAGTTTAACCCTCAACTCAGTTATCCATAGCTGACTAGAATTAATGAATGGAAAATTTAAATATAACAAAAAGCTTAAGATCCTTATGATACAACTAATATCACAGCTGAAAAGAATTTAAAGAGCTTGAAAAACAATTTGGATGTTATCAATGAACGCCCTTTTGATACAAAACACTGGTCAAGGTAGAAACTCAAGGGGGGTGAATTTAGTTCTTACATAAATGTTCTGTTAAAATCATTGTGAAAAATTTCCCAAATTTGAAACAACCCAGTTAATTAAGGCAGTATAGATACGAATGTTCAATTTCTCAACAAGTATCTCAAAGGTTGATTAGTCCTTAGTTGAATCAGTGTAAAAACATATCCAAATTTTAAAACATGTTTACTGAATTTCACACATATACACACCAACCAAAATTAACTATGAGAGTTAATTTAAAATAGTTTTATGTATTTGAAATTATATGTACCAGAAAATAGAAAAAAAAGTATTGAAAAATAAAATACACAATAGAATTAAATATATGGTTCAGTCTCAAGATGAGAATTAATACTCTCTACTTGGTGATCACCAGCCACCAAGTAGTTTATAATAACAAAGTTGATACATAACCTGTATAAGGATTTATAATAGTTTTCACAAACTATCCAGGTCTCACGACCTATACCATACTTCTTCGTGGGAAAAACAAACAAGCAGACTACATAAATCCCCATCCACAGTTATAGGTGGGAAACAATAATGTAAGGAATGTTTGGTGTGAGGATTTAAATATTCTACAATTTAATCATAGGAGAAAATTTTTTTGCGTAACAGACAAACAAAAATTTCTCATAAATGTAAGATAAAGAACACAATAGAGGTAGCATTATAAGGATTGAGTTTAAAAGGATCTTTGTGTTTTCAGTTCATCTCTGGACTCCTTGGTGTGAAGAAATTGTATTTTGAGTCCTTCTCTGTATGTTGTCTCCAATATAGATTGTGCCAACTTCAGTTTCAGGCTTCTGGGTACTGAGCTGTTCAGATTCTCGGAATGAAAGAGATTCGATAAAGCACAATAAGGTTGTCTTGAATTTGTTCCCCCAAATTATCTTCATGATGCTTTTGGGTTCACAATGTATTTGATGTGATGTTCTCCTTGTTCTTCAGGTCTGTCGTGTAATATCTCTCTTAACACCTCATATCTTATAGCATGATCTTATATTTTATTCTTGAGATCTGATAGTAGGATTTTTCAAGCCATGTGTGGTCTTCATTGATCCTCATACGGTCTCCATATATGTCAACAATAAACATTAGCTAATGTTAGAGACATTAAACTTACCAAATATGACCGTTAGAATAATCTTAAGAAAATTGAAAAAGTATATAGTTGAAGAGTATAGGTATCAGTAGACTGGTAGTGGTAGCCTTCTCAACATTAGCTTCAAAATGGTAGGTGTCATCGGTAGACTTGTAAATTCCAAAGTTTCTTCCCGCAATAACCTTTTATCAGTATAATTCCAGTGATAACCTCATTGCAGCAACCTTGTAGTAGTAAACATAACATGGTAACCTTCTAAATGTAACCTTTTAGCAACGACATTAGTAAGATTCCATTGGTAGGCTTCCCATCAGTTACCATGTACCAATAACATCTATCGAAATCTCTACAATAGTATCCCTTGAGTGTTATACTCTTAGAGGTGAACATTAATTGGTAGCTCATAGGTAAGGTTCCTTAGTGGTAACCTTCTAGCATAAAAATTCTAATGGTAACCTTCTAGATGCAACCTTCTAGTGGTATCCTTCAAGAGGTACACTTCTAGAGGTAACCTTCTAGAATAGTTGCCTCAACCGGTGAATTAAATAGAAGGCTCTTCACAGAGACCTTCATACTAGTGACCTTTTACTTAGAAAATTTTAAACTGTAAGCTTAATCAATAAAGCAGTGAGATTAAACATTCCTAATTGTTACAGGATAAAAACTATAAAAACTAACGAAACATGATTATCATAAAAATGAAACATGATTTGGGTTTATCAAAACAGGTGAATCCAAAAACATAGTTTGAATATTTATATAGATTATATTAACCATTTATAGTCTAATGAACAATCCATGGTGTTCGTTAAACATCATGCCAATTATGATATTGGAAACAAGAGATTTCTACACGAATTTTGATGTGTGGTCACATAGTTTTTTAATTTTATTCCATAAATTTTTTCCACCCCATGAACATATGTCTTTACATTTAGGGTTTCATTTAAATCCACATGGATTGGGAATAATTTGATTAAACTATAAAGCAATTAAAAGGAAAACAAAATATTTTTAATCCATCTGAAAACTAATAGAACTCAGCCCAAACATTTCATTTCTTAAATATATATGATTAAAGGATGAAATCAGCTCAAAATGTATTTGAAAAATCCAATGTCATTACATTATTAGACTCTAAATAATTATCATCCAAAAAAATATATACAAATCTTTATTAAACAAATCAAGATAGAAACATCGAACATCTATGACCTTTTGTAACGTCTCTTTCAGGATTGATCCATGCCCCCATTAAATCCTAAAAGTTGTACTATCTTCCCTTGCAGGACATTATTTCTCTGATCTATAATCCTAATAGGATATTCTACACATGATACATTGGGCTAAATATCGATACATTTACAGTTGTTGACTTGTGTGGGATCGTGTATATACCTCAAAAGATAAGATTTATGAAACACATTGTTAATACCTTGATGGTGAGAATGAATACTGAGATTGTTGGACAGTGTTCCAGTCTAATAAATAGTCCCTAAGGTTATGATATAGTGTGGTTCTAGCTTCCATTTCTTCCTCAAAATTTAGTGTTCTAAATGAGTTTCCACTATTAGAAAATATACACTACTATCAATGGACTATAATGGTCCTCTCATAAGATTTTTGTAGGGAATCAACCTGCTATGAACTATGATCAACCTCTTCTAAATTAAAACCACTATATCAGATGTCTTATGTATAATATTGGGACCTAAAACTACTTCTGAATAGGAATTGTGCCACCAATATGGTGAATGATATGGCATACTTTAGAAATCCTCATAAGGATTCATCTAAATCTAATCAAAGTTTCTATTATATAATGAGAACCCAATCGATAGTAGTTGAATATCCCATGATATGAAAAGTTTTTGAAATAAATATTAATGTATATCGTTCAAAACAATTAATGTTCACTCTAATAATCTATCTGTTGGAAGATTATATGTCAATAATCATGTCAGTATAGCACCTACAGTTGGCGAACTATCTCACCATCACTAAGATCCAAAATCATGCATCTCCATCAAATACAATACTCAGAGAAACTCTACACATGTATAATATCACATTGAAATAATATTTTATTAAATATCCACTATTTGATACACACAAATAAGTAATAAATCTGGAACTTATTTTAGCTGGCCATGAATTACCTAAATATTGTCACTTCTCATTAGGGTCCCCAGAAACCCATTTTTAAAGTCCATAATGACCTCCTCCAACTTCCACATGGGAATGAGATGTAGTTGTAGAAATTCACATGGATTCTAGTGATCATACTTAATACTTTTATTTTAGTGCATTGGAATATAAATCTAATAATACCCTTATTAATCCCTGGACACCATACACATATCCTAAAATGATTCTAAATATTTTTTACTCCAAGATTAACCACCAACTTAAAATTATGGATGTCCCTAGTTAGATATTCCTTAATAGAAGTAGGTACTATAACTCTATTACATTCTAGGATCACATCATCACTATTTAAAGAGAACCTGGGTATTGGGTCACCACCTACTAGTTTTTCCTCTTGGAAGGCCCATATTATTTTGATTCGTGATGATTTTTCACCTACTTTACTAAAGAAGATGTGATCACTAAAAGATCACATTACATTAATCTATGGTTTTAAAATTATCTATCCACTAATTGGATAATAAGATAATTAGGATTCAATATTCCAATGAAGGCTAATCACCATGATCCTAATAGACCTATGTATTATGTCTAAGATAATTTTCAAGGATGTTACATTTACCTATTCATATGCCATATCAATATCCATAATATATAAATACTATATTCATCTTGTCAACATCTAATTGATATCTAACTATGTGAAAATATGACGAAGTATCTTCATGTATGTTCTAAATATAACAATATTGGCCCATGGATCATGTTGAAAACACTTTAAATCATGAACCATGACTGCTAGAACAAATCCATGTGATTAGTTTTTCCACACATGGGGTAATGTCTTACATAACTAATATTTATTACCCACTCCCAACACACTAGTATGACTCCCAACAAAACACATGATCCATCACAGAATAAGGAATAATTATTCTATGATTTGGAAATTGTTAATATGGGAGCTATAGAAAACCTCCTCAGTATAAAAAACACCTTCACACCGATTTAACCACTGAAACAATTCAACTTTCTTTATCAATGTTTTCATGGGTGCTGATAATCCATTTAATTACATGATATAATTCCACCACTTTTTCAATTAATCCCATAAAAACCCTTATTTAAATCATATTCTAGGGATTTATATTGAAAAGTAATACCTCAAAATTCTTTGGGTCCATGGATATAAAATTCAAAAAAAACCACATTCCCCATAAATTTTACCTATTAAATATAAGAGAGACACATAAAAATATTTTCACCATGTCTATATTCCAAAAACATACTTAGGAATATCATGATATTTCCAACATGATTATCAAGGGTTGGTGAGTAAATAAGGATCTACATGATGTGTACCAACATTAATGATTCAATATATAAGTGGATGATCTGGTTCCAGAGAGACATGATCACAACCAGAACAATCATCAATTCAAATAGTATTCCCTGGTAACTACATATCCCAAACCTACTCTTAAATTTAATATTTATTATGTCTTCATTTATAACATAAATTAGTGATAGGTTTAACATAGATTAATCATAAGGAACAATCGTACTCACAAAAAAAATATCAAAGGAATCATTTTTCCTTAATAAATGATATAATTATTTATAATCAATGGATTCATCATCTAATAATCTACATTGTATTGAAGAATAACATTATCCTTCTTCTAGAGAAAATATGGATGACCTATAATGATGTAATAATCCTGATAAATAACTTTTATTCCATTTCATCGAATTATACCTTGAGATCCATCAATTTTTTTGGTTCCACAAGATAAAGGGGGTTTCGAAATAAGATACAAGATTGGAATAAGTTCCATTTTGACTCAAATCCTATATTTGGATAATGGTTGGTGAATTCATCTAGGAATATTCCATAATAGATATCAATAATTAGAGGAAATGGTGATGGGGGAACTATTGGTCCTTCTGATATAGGTGTGTCTACAACCTTCACTATATTCTTACCAAACTAATTAAATTATAAATCATATCCACCAACTCCTGGTTCCCATTCCCAAGTCATTATGAACTTCTATTAGTTAAGTGATGAAAAATATATCTATATATTATAATAGTGGATGGGGAATTAAAATTTTGTATGGCATTTAATTCTATAAATTACATCGGATATTTTCATTTCATTTTCTTGAAGCCCCATAGATTTCCACAATTAGTAATTAATACAAGACACCCAATGATTTTTTTAATATGGTTCACTTTCATGAAAAATGATGTCTCTAGGGGATGAAACTTATAAGATAACATAATAGTTAATCATGTTCATCAATAAAATGTGATAATATAATTGAATGTGAAGCACCTGTAAATATACTATGTAGAAGTGACAAGGATCAAATAATGAGAAATATATAGTTATTAACCACCATTTTATAGTTTCTAATACACAATATATATACTTATTATTCCTCAAATTTGTGACCTTATTCCTTTAGTCTGTGTCTTGACTAAGTAATAATCATTTGATCCTACCGTGTAGGACGATATCTAGATCCTTAGTTCCTTATCCAAATCTAATCGAATCCCCTCTGGATACATATCCTAAAACATAATAATGAATTGATATAGTTTTCCAATATTTATTTATTTTTAAAACACGTTGTAAGTTACTATGAATAACCTATGGTACAGAGAGAACTTCTCAAAGTTAAATGACTACATTACTCCTCCAGACAGAGTAGAGGAAGCTTAACATTTCTCCACTTTATTAACACAACCCTATTTTACATCCTCAATCTTCTTATATCTTATATCATAAGACCTAGTCATAGTACCATTAATAGGTCCACCCCCATATTTAATGTAATGTATTAGATGATAAAATGGTCGATCCTCCACCAAATTATTCACAATAGTCAAGTCATTGCAAAGAACATATAGGTACATGATTATGTTTAAACTATAGACCAATTTTTTGATGTCCTGGTGATTTTTGGTATTTAATTTTCCTTGCCTCATTTTCCTCATTTACTTCCAAGAGAAGAGAAAAATATATTATTATTAGCTAAAAAAGATAATTATAGAGACAAATCCAAGTAACCATTCTGCAGCTCTATGCGAAATTACATTTAGTATAAATTAAGATTGTTGGAAAAAATATGCGAAGAACATGTTCTTGGAGGCCATACTGGTATGAGCCTCATATATACTACCTTTTCCTATCACAC
Source organism: Viscum album (assembly GCA_963277665.1). NCBI lineage: Eukaryota > Viridiplantae > Streptophyta > Magnoliopsida > Santalales > Viscaceae > Viscum > Viscum album. The sequence goes on from OY728156.1 coordinate 1,120,088,066, forward strand.
CATTCCACATCATATAAGTTTCGTTTAACATGATTGTTTTAGGTATAAGTTTTATGCCCTCAGGTTTCTCAGTGATGTCATAGACATGATGGATGATTTCTATCTATATATATGCATCTTGGGTCCACTGAATTCATAATATAATAGTGGATCTTATAGTTGGAAGTCTATGTAGTTGTCAACCTTGGGGCTTAGTTCCCCTCCATCTGGGTAAATAACTACCAGAATGACTCCCAACTGAAGTGGGACCACTATTTTCACCACCAACAGATGTGTAAAAACATACTCTAATACACCATCCTACTCAAACAACATTTGAATAGGGGAATAATCCCTTGAGGGATAATCTAGACCCCGTTTATCTAGTAGTACCATAAGTCACCTTTAAGGAAGAATATCTATATGAATAAGGAAACATCTAGAATATATAAATCCATTATGATAGATCGAAACCATTTTATGGAGTCATACTAGGTTCTCTGAGGATTCAACCGCAAAGCTCATTTATATCCCTCCAAACACTAACCATGTTCTCAATACCTCCATGTCAGTAAAAGACCCACTTATATATTTAAAACATAATAGCATAAAAAGGTTCAATTAATTAATTCCTATATAGTTATATGATAACATAATAGAAAAAATATATACCATTCAATCAAATAACACAAGTCCATATCTCATAGAAGTCACATATAATGACATTTAATTAAAGAAAAATTATACAAAAAATAATTGGTATATATATGATATTTGATCCTATATGCCTAATTATGATGCATGGACACACCCAAATCCCATAAAATAGTAACCAAAATACAATCAATGGTTACATGGTGTTATGTTACACATAAAATAGATAGGAACATTGAATCTTCCCTTATTGAGTCCAAAAAAATATTTATTCTATGATCAAAGTCACATTTTGGTCAAGAGTAATGAAGATAAATACACTATGATACAATTTTTAACACCCAACCCAAATAAATCATGTCTAATAAGGAGAACCATAAGATATCATGTGTTCATTCCTATACAAAAGATCCATTCGATTCATAGAAAGTGTCTGAATTTCATCAATATGGATACTATTTCCTCACAATCATATCTTATCCATAGAAAATAAATATAAAAGAATAAATTAATTTGAGTAAATTGCAGAGGAAAAAATAATTATAATGTAATAATGTATATAATATAAGTTATAAAAATTAAATAATCAATGAATCCAATATGGAAAGACAAACTAATATGATATGTTTTAAGAAATAAATAAACACTATACTAATATCCAGAGAACATCTTGGTACTGCTAACTTATAATTGGACTTAATCTCAATAGTCTATTATGGACCCCTTTTCCTTAATCAAATCTATATGCTTGAAAATATCACAAGAGTCAAGATTCACAAGAAGGTTTCAAGTAATAAAACAATGTTTGAAACCACCAATACATTAGTAAAACATATGAATTATTATAATAGTTATTTTAAAGGATTAAATTAAACTATCTATCAAGCATAAAAAATCACTTACTAAGCACCCATATGCTGACTAGTCGCCCACGATCACCAGTCTTACATACTTTGGATACAAACTAGAAGGAATATCAATATATGAGAATTAAATCATGAACACGACATGATGATAAAATCATAAAACTAATCAATATCATGGAATCATATAATTATTCAACTTGACATCATTTAGGAATCAAGATAACCACAATACTCTATATTTAATATGATTCAAGTGAAAGTGCTACTCAAAATACTCTAGGAATCATGTAAACATGATACTTGAAATAAAATAGGCTTTTAGTAAATCACACAACATACATGAGCCATCATCAAAATCATTCCAATTCATGGGAAATCCCCTACTAAGGGCTAACCATGTCATGATGTTCCGCATATTCTGAGAATCGAGAACAATCCCTATAAAGGATTTTTATAACACATAACATGTAAGAGGATAAAAATAAAACATAACATATCAATATATGGAAAACACAAGAAACATACAATGAATTTGATCGATATAAAACATGATCAAACAAGATCATGTATACATATAGAAACAAGAATCAAAATGGACCTATAGGGATATGCACACATCCACATATGATGGAAAACAATCTTGGGAATCAATATGTAAAAATTAACATACATACCAACGAAAAATGTTCATAAAAGATCTGAAAATGATAAATATATCAATACATCATGGTTTTTCATGACGTACTCTGATATTTGTTAAATTATCAGAGATTGATGTTAATTCTATAGCCATTGGGAACCTATAAACACATCAAGGATGCCTATTTCATATTCTAGTTAATCAAGAATGAGGTTTTGGAAAGAGGGTCATGTGGATTCCCTGTCAATATGTGTGGTTTTAGAATCCTATATATCATGTAATCTATCAATATAACTAATTATGAGGTATATCGAAGGAAAGGTTTCCAATTCACATAATCTATTTTTGGTCAAGTAATATATATTGAACTTGCCACCGATTTAAAAAAAGAACCTTGTTACTAGACTATAAATAATGATCCATCATTAATAAATAAATGGATAAGATATTCATTAATATAATTAAGAATATTAGTGTACAAAGCCTATTGATCTATGGAAGCATACATGAAAACATCCACTATTCATGATGAAATTAACTTTGGTCAATAGGAATATCATTGAGCTTTAAAAAACTCATTTATAAATAATTAATGAATCCATCATCATTTGGAATTGGAATTAATTTTTGAGGAAATTCAATTCTATATCTATTAATAATTTATAGTGAAAATAAGTAGACCAAGGATAAACCCTAAAAACAGAAGGTTTTATATCACATACCTAATTCTTATATCTTCTACCCACATGGATTCATCAAATTATTTCTTTATAGAAATTGATTTCATATGGGATGGATTGAGAGTATCATAAATCAACATATAATCCTATAAAAATAATAATGGGTAAAAATTGACTATAAATGGCTATAAATGAGGACTTTATATCATTAATTTCACACATGCACTATTTCGCCACATTGTTTCACAAACCATGCCACAATAGCATGCCCTTATTAGGCTTCTATACATGAAACATGGTTTAGGGTGAGAATATGAAAAAAAATTATAACCATGTTTTTTTCCTCTTTATATAATATAATGGTTTCCCAAGTGGGGTAACACTATTTTTAAAATCATGTTCCTTAACAATGCATCACCCCTTGACTCCATGCCATTTGGCACACAATTTCCTAATAAATTTGTATGGATTTGGAAATATATGTATAAATTTTATTCCCTTTAAAAGATCACCAAAACATATATAATCCATCAAAAAATCCCAAAAAAATAGTAAAAACAAATTAGTTCTAAAAAATATAGTTAATGGTTGAAATTATCTCCTAACACACCTATTAAATCGATGTCTATTATAGACTTTTCTATATAGGAGACTATATTGTTTTTCTAATCAACATTACTAATTAAGTGGAATTGATAAAAACTAAATAATAGTTTTCTTATATTAATCATTATTATTCTCATATAATATTGATTCAGTTATATATAATAGATTTGAATATTGAGTATGGGAAATCCCAAAAAAATCATATGATAATCCTTGTACTATTTTGTTTTTTAAAAACCAAGAAGAACAATCAATATCTATGAATAAAAATATTAGATGTCATTTATTTAGGGGGAATTTTTCATGGGGATATATCATGGTTCAATATATTTCAAATAAAAATATATTTTCTTGTATTTAAAAAAAATAATGCAAATAGAGTGGTTTATAGAATTGAGGATGAAAAATAATGTTCGACCCTCTCGTATAATTTAATGATTCAATAGTGATCCCCCATAAGGAATTGGATTCTACTTACAATGAGGTAAATTGATTGTCATTATTATCTAAGGGGGAGGCCCTATATGTTTATATTAAAATGAAGTCTTGGTTATTATTAAACTGTTGAAAAATACGAATGAAAATTAATTTGGAGCATCTAATAAATATTTCAAAAAATTTATTCTCAATAAGAGGAGAAATATATTAGAAAAAATTACCTTATATAGTAATGTTATGTCAAGAAAAATATACTTGTTAATATCTATGATTTGATGATTATTTCAGATAATGGATTAGTGAGAGGTATTGATTAAAAAAATCTAAATGGAATGATTCAATAACAATTTTATATTTTTTTATTATGTTGTAATTGTTTTTATCTAATTTTGAGTGAATTTTCTAAATGTTAGGGAAGTTGTGATATTAATTTAGATTATTGAAAAGTTATTAATAAGATTTAAGATGAGTTTTAAAAGTATTATAACAAAATAAAATGTTTTCAAAATGGAAAAAGATATAAGATTAATGTAAATTTACATAGAATTGTTGAAATAGTGATGAATGTTGTTTGAAGGACATACACAATTCAATTATTAACTCAAAAACAACATTTTTAGGAGGTCATGCTCTATTTCAAAATTTTTGGAATATATTTGATATTATTGGAGGTTTTTGGAATCTTATATGCAGTAGATTTAATGTCCTTCTTTTTCTTTTATTATCAGATGGATCTTTTAGTGATGAGAATTTTATAAACTATTTTTTTGATACTTTGTCAAAAAAAAACTAGGTAACTGGTTAAACTCAATTACTAGTCCTAAATTGATAATTCCTATAGGATCATAGTGAAACCAACTATATTCCTTGGTAGGTGGGTGCACATGGGTTACATATGATAAGTGTTCATGTAGGGTGGATTATAAATTTTAGATAATGTTATAGTTTTTTCGAGATCTGACCTTAGTTCAATGGTCAATGAGAGTAGGTAAAGTGGCTGATTTTTAAGGAGTTATCAAAAATATATGTGAATGATATTGGGAAACATTCTTAATTGGGTACTATTACTGCATTAAAATATAACCTAAAAAATGTGATCTAATTGATTTGACTAAAATTCCTATTTTGATTACATCCAATCACAATCTTCAACCATCTATATAGGGTCTAACGTTCCATGTAACTGAAAATGAGTCCAATCTCCATGATAAATAATATGAATATTCCTGGAATAATGAAAATTAATAATATATGGATTTAAATATTCCATAAACAACTATATATAAGGTGGACTTATTATGAATGTATAGTATATGAATATAAACATAATCAATGTCCTTTGTGGGATGGATTCATACTTTATTTCTAAACCACAAGGGGAGATCTTAAATAAAATAATGTATACCATTACATGATAAAGAAAATATGTTTTAATTTTTTTTATACCAATAATTTCATTTTTTGATGACACATAATGAATGAACCAATGTTTTTAGGTGCTTGAAGTATCTGAAGCACATAAGGTCTATGTGTGTGAAATTAAATTATATTCAACATCATAAAGAGATGGTTGGTTTACCATGTGTCATTGTATGTTAATGTGTAAAAAACAGTCACTATAGAATATTATATATATATATATATATGAAATTATATATAAACTATTGTGGTGTGATGAATCTAAGAGAAGAGATTATTGATAACTAATGTTTATCCGGTTGAGTACATTGTAGGATGAGATATTTTATGTGATTCAAGTTGTTTGGAAACCATTAACATCAAAAATAATTAATCCTATGTGATTTTCATGTTTTATATAGCCATTATGCATGTTATTTTCTATGCAAAGTGGAAAAAATAGTAATTTCACCAAGGTAGTTTGACATATCATCTATTACATTATGGACAATTAAATTCATTGATTTTTATGAAAATAAATTCTTTTTTGAAGGAAAAAATGATTAAATAAGCTATTAATGGTTAGAACATGTCTTATATGATGATCCGGATATTTTTATTGGAATTATTTCACAAAGTATTTGAAATTCAAATAGTGTATATATAAATAACACAATGAGGCATTGAGGAATATGTTTTCGAGTGGTTTTCTTTAAAGAGTGAGAATAACTATCTTTGTTTAATTTCATTATAAATTATAATGATTCATGAAGAATATGAATAAGTCTGTTGATCATTTTTTCAATGGATCAAGGATAAAAATAATTATCTACCATTGAAGGGGAAACTGACATTCAGGGGTGAAATTTTTTATTTCAATTCTGATCATTTTGTGTCTAGTATTGTCAATTTTTCCCGTTTGTAAGACCCTGTAATTAATTGTGTAACTCTATGATATTTAGGATTTTATGGACTGACCACTTGTGATTAATGTTTATAATCCCGGATTATGAAATCTAACCACTAACATCTTGATGTATTATATCCTTTTTGAGTGATCCTTTATGAAATATTTTATCCCTACTTTAGTCATTTATACTATATTCGATAAGGTTGTTTAATCATTACAGTGGATTAGATCCTATCGTGATAGAATATGATAGTATTAAATGAAAAATAAATTACAAAAAATTATCACTAATTCTCCTTCCCCAGTTATTAGTGGTGAAACACCTCCTTGGGATGTTCATTATTTCATTTAAAATATGATGGAATTAAATATTTAAATAGAAATACAATTAATAAATATTATTCAAATCTATGAGGATATTGAATATCAAATACAAAGAAGAAAAAAATAAAAATTAATTTGATGTTGAAGATGATATCGATGATGAATATAGGAGACTCATTTCCCTTGAAAACGTTACTTCATGAAATTAATTTATAAATACAATGTTAAACACATATATAAATAGTTTAAATTTTTGGATATCATGAATATATTAATTTATCCTAAAAAGAATAAAATTGGAAATTTTTTTGGTCAGGATGAGAATCCCCAATATAATAGATAGTTAATGTATACTAAAAGAGAAATAAAAACCATTTTTATAAAGAAGTTATCACCAAAAAGTAAATTAATAAATCTATAAAGTATTTATGGAGTGTAATAATCCACTAATTAGGCCTGTTAAAAAATATATTAATAACAAATTCACCAATTTCATGCAGAATGTAGTGGGTAAAGTGGAATCCTAAGGTATTAAATGTTAAAATGGTAATGTTTACTACATTGAAAACATACTGAAATATGAATTAGAATCATATTTAGAAGATAAAAAAAATGAAACTATACATTAAATAATGGATAATTGAAATAATTATTTTTCTTATGATGGATTTGATACGAAGTGTAACATATTGATTATATTAAATTATTCATTATTTATACAGTATAAAATGACATGATGGGAATGATTTTGAAGCAAAACTAAAGTAGGGAAGATAGTATCATTTAATGAATAAATTAAAATATCCTCTAGAAAATAAATACATGATGATTTTGGGAGATGAATATTATAAATATTTGGATATCATGGTTGACTCATCAAAGACTACTAAATAATAAATCGCTTAAAAGATGGTCGAATCCATATCTTTTAATTTTAATTTTAATAAATTTTTATGAAAAATGATTATTTAAATCCAATAGCTAATATTTTATATAAGAATAATTTGAAATGGAAACACTCTTCTTTAGATAATAATAAAAGTAAAATCTTTTGAAAACATGGTTCTCTATTGAAGAATAAATAATCATAATTTACATTCTAGTAACATAAAAATATAGAGAAATTTTCATATTACAATAGATTTACAAGATTCAATGGCTAGACCACCTTATATTTTTCATTTGTCTATAAAGATTATTACATATAACATAATATATCACCATTATGTATAATTTATGAAGAATGGGTGGGGGTAGCGTTGAGCATATGAGACTAAATTTATAGAAAAAATTAAACTATTAAAAGAAGAAAATTACCTCCCAAAAAATATCTTGGAATACTAAGAAGAAACACATGGGTGATGTGAAAAACAAGTAAATATAGCTAATTATTTCATGTCCAGTTTTCATAGTTAACTTCCCTTCATTGAAAATTGGAATGAAAATTTAAGAGTGAAGTCATGAAGAAAATTATTTTACTATTAATGTCTCCTTGAGGGCTAATAGGTGTGTAAAAAATGGATAATAAATAATTATTATTATTTATATATTAGAGGTAATATTAATAACTAGATTGATATTATTTAAAAATATGGAGGAATAATGAGTTTTGGTAATGATAATTCATGGAGAATTAAAGGCATTAGTTTATGCGATGTTGAAGAAAATAATTCCAATTATAAGTATTTTCTTCATTCAAAATAGATTTATCAAAATTTATCAAGTTTAAGTGAACTGTGAGAGGAAGTAAATTATGTATTGTTCAAGAAAATAGCACATGTTTATTAATTCCAATGATGGATGTGTCATCAAAATAGGAAAAATAAAATGTGGTAACTTGTTCTAAATTTGAGATCTAATGATCACATGCGAATTTATTACCCCAAAAGTATAAAAATTAGAGAATAGAAAATTTGGACACATTAGCCAATGTATTCAGATAAAATATTAATAAATTTCATTTTAGGAGACCGTATAAGTAATTAATATAAATTAGATGCAATTTTAAAACCATTTATAATAGGGAAGATGGTCCAGTCCAACCATAGTTAAATGGAAATTTATTCCTCAAGACCTCTTGATCTTATATATTCATTCATACATTGTACTAATAAGAATCATGATATAATTGTTGATCTTTAGTTTATTAAATTAAAAACTTATTTTACTTTGATAATAGGGTCATGTTTTTGAAAAAAAATAATGATGTTTCTAATCTACAAACAACATTTAAAACAAGAGTTGACAAAGAGAAAAATGTGTACATTTTAGAGATATGAATATATATTGGTTGGGAATTTCAATTAAATGAAGAGTAAAATTTTCTATTATATCATAAAATTAAACAAAAATTAATTAAACTCTTCACACCATAATAGAATAAAATAAATGAGAGTTAAAATGGATGTATTCTTGAAATTTCCTGAACAATTTCTGTCAAACACAATTTTTTAAAATTTTTATCCAAGGAATCTACGTAAAATAGTTTTAATAATTCAAAGAGATTCATTATTAGTCATAATAAAAAATTAATCAGTTTAAAAAGTTCATAAAATATATCTTATTATGTGAATATTTGAGTTATTAAATTTTTATTTTTAATAACGATCATGACAAAAATCATGGTAAAATTTATGAAAAAATATAATAAGGCATTTCCCTTGGATAAAATTAATTGAAGTGGGTACTATTATATGAAAAAATTATTACATAATTATTTTGACTAATGTGATGATGAAATTATAGAACATTATTCTAATGAAAAGTGTTCTATTTTTCAATAAGATTGTTTTTTAAGCCAATATCAAGAAGAATTCAACAAACAATCTCATTGAACAACCATACAATGTTATTTTTTTGAATTTATTGATTCATCTCAAACATATGATGATGATAAGGATACAATACTTAAATAATGATTCATATAATGTTGAATAAACATTTTTATATTAAAAATATTTTTTTTATTTAGGAGGAACCTATGAAAACTATAATAAATATCATGGTTGATAGCCAAAGTATCTAATATAAAAAAAATTTATCCAAGGGTGGTTGATTTTACTAGAAGAAAGGGATTTATTACACAGATACTTGAGGACGATGGAGTCTCCCAGGGGAGGTTGATTATCACCTAAGGTGGTAAAAATCCCTTGTTAATGGGAGAAGGGTTGAAGTGGGTAGAAGACCATTTTAATCCATTTTTAAAAACCCTCCTATAGAATCATAGGAATTTTTTTCTAGGGTAATAAGTTGACTAGTAAATCCTATAGTAAAAAATACTATTAGATATTGGGCTATTAGCCTATGGCCTCAGGTCAGCTTGTTGGTGGCTCTGCAGTCTCAACCTAATATTCCCTAGTCACCACATAAACCCTACAATATTTCTAAAAAACCCTCAGACCCTTGGGAAAACCTCATTGATACATATTATAAATTGTTTCAAATAGATTAAATATATATTTACCTTCAATAATGGTTGGGTTATTATATTGATAATTAACATAGATTATCCTCAAGATTATAGATTCATTTCATTGGTCCATTATTAAGAATGATACATCTTTTGATATACATGGCGACCTCTTGTTGAGTTAACGTCCATTATTTTAGAATATTTCACCATAACATTTCACATTTTCATTTTATGATATTCTATATATCTCCATGAGTTGAAATTACTCAAGAAAACTTCTACTAAATATCATCAAGAAAAACATAATACTCTGTAATATATAATTGGAACACAACTTACAAGAACCAATGAAATAAATATGCCTCTCCAACATTCTGATCATTAAATTAAACCCAACACCTTATCGTACCAAGGGGAAATGGCTTCATAGGTTCATTCAATTTGATATTTAATAGTGGTTTAAAATTCATTATATAAGCATCTAAATTGTTTTTAATAAATCCATTACACAAAATATTCATATTTTTATTTCATTGAAAATACTATTAAAAAATATTCCTTCATTTATAAAATCTATTCACCATGATAATGTGTGGTTTTTATTAATTAATTATATTATAATGATTTATGATTCATTCAACTATGTCCCTCCTTTGTTAATAAAATTACAATAACCTTACAACTACCACCCTCTCCCTGGGTTTAGTAATATTTTCATTTTATCTCAACTCCACCTTTCATATAGAAAACCATAGCATTGAATTAATCTATAACACTATTACTATTTAGTTTATAATCATAATGGGTTATATTTTATTTATATATTATGTAAAAAATGTTGTGGGGAACATAGTTCTTATCTGATATAAATAATATAGTTATTGAGGCCTTCTTCTCTTCTATTTTAGTGCACAACTTTTGAACCTATTTGACAATTTCTATTAAGATCCAATAACCTATGGGTTCTTCTAAATTAATAACATTGTAATTTACCATCCAGTTTTTTATTAATCAATTTTTTTATTTTACCAAATTCAATGTTTGATCCATTTTTATCCTTATATCATCACAATACTCACATATTCTTATTTAGTGAAACTATCGAATTCCATTGGGTTATCAAAAAATAATCTAGGAGTATCAATTAAAAGTTCAATGTAAGAAATATTTGTTTAAAACACAAATCATCATCAATGTCCTTGGAATTTACTTACTTACATTTTTTCTACCCATATGAAACTCCTTAATTCATAACTCATCCTATGATCTCAGTCACTGAATCAAAATAACATCATTGAAAAAATAATAGATTGCATGTGGGAATAAAAAATAAACTGTTGAGAAAACTAATAAAACATTTTAATGATAAGATTGATAAACCAATTGGTATGAATGAAATTCAAATCATTAGATTACTAATTATTTAAATGATGATTCAAAATAGCTACGAGTTATTTTCAACAAATCCCTCAAAAAAACTAATTGTTTAAATAATATGAATTATTTTTAGAAAATATGGAATTGATATTTGAGGAAGTGAATAAACAGGTAGATTGAAATACATTCTACTTAGTTGCTTCTGGGTATTCTATATATTTCTTCTTGAAACCTATATATTTTTCCAATAATAAATAAACTTGAGTTCCATAATGGTAGTTGATTTAACAATAGATTAGTTATATTATGCATAAAGGTGGTCATATACCACTATATTAATGGTTTGTATTCCTATGTAGATAATTAGATTCATCATGATTCTATTGAAATATTCATGTATGTATTCTATTTGGTTCTAAATAGGATAAATCCAGTCATCATTTGCTCTTATACTTCATAGAATTCTTCTTCATAATGATTTGAAAAAAAGTGGCTGGTCAACACCTCTTGTGGAGACATATTAGGTCCAAGGAAACAATTTAACACTATTTAATGACAAAAAATAATAGTTTTATTATTGAAAACCTAGTGATTTTTAACATTTTTAGATAATATTCATTCCACCCATGCATGTTTTCCCTTACAACTCATTCATCCCAAATATCATATATCAAGTATGGGATTGCTTTTAATCAAAAATAAATAATAATTTATACCCACATTTCTCCTTGACATAACTACGGTGTTTATTTTTATGAAACATTTAATATATATATATATATATCAACCAAATAATTATTTAAAACATTCAATTCATGTATTGGGTTTCTTCTCAATTACAAACTAAGGCACATTAGTTTTTATATGTGTGTTCACTCTTCCTTAAAAATTTCAGTATATGTAGCCTTATGATTAAGAATTATCTATAAAACTTATAAAAATTATTTTTGTTTTCATATTATATTGTATTTTTCTTGATCATCGTTGGAGGATTAAACCCATGTGTACATGTTTTATTTATGTATGCATCACTAATATTCTAGTCATGATTATTTCTCTATTGAAGGGATAATTATCTTACCTTCACTTATTAGATTATTTATTATTAGATTATTTCATGAATTATAAAAATAACAGGGTAATATATATAAGTATTATATTTAACATTAATGTGTTTCACCTTTGAATTTTTCATCCTTTGTGAGTCTCTTTCTATGTTCACTCTCTCTTCCCTCATAAAGTGATCAACTACCATATTTTTCATCGAAATTTTTTATGTTCAATAAATAACAATTTAAATGATTTTAGAAAAAATAGTGTATTTTTCCCCTAAATGTGTTCATTTTTACTATAAACCAGTGAACCACTATTTCATCTTAATAATTAATTTTCTAGAATAATCATTTAATTTATATTCTATTGGATATTGGGACCAATTTATGGAATTTTTAGATTCCACACATTCCCCCATTTGTACCAACATACCATATGATCAAAGATATATCATATGAATCATATTTTATAAAATTTATACCTCATGTGATTATAAAATATTTTTCAAATGAAGATGCTATAGTTTTTCTTTCAATATCAGTTTTCTCTTCTATAAGAATCATTCTCATGTTGTGCCCAAAAATTCTATAGAAGTAGAAGTTCATTAACAAAATTCATTGAGTGTCCTTTCAATTGAGTCAATATTATATCCTCCATTTATTTATTATTTTTAGATTTATATATTTGAAATCTCGTCTTATAGAAAACTATTGACCTGAAATTCTTAACTTCTCATTTACCTTAGACAAATTGATATTTTACTCAAGCTCCCAAATGTTATGATCTTTCTCCCTTAACTAATCCATAATGTCTTCTATTATAGCGTCTATATAAATTAATTTTTTTACAATCTCTAATCTGAGTGTTTTGTTTGATAACATATTCCATGAAATCTTCCTTCACTGTAATCTGTTTTTTAATTATTTGAAATGTTCATCATGTAGGTCACATTGTTCATTCATATTTTCACCCATTGTCTAAATGTATACATTTAGGTCCACCTATAATCACTCAAACCTCCTATTTTCTTTGAATAAATATTATATGATTTCACAATTCACCACATTAATAATTCAACATCAGTCCACCATTTCATATAATGAATATATATCATCTTGATTATTGTATGAAAATTATATAGATTGATTTGAATTCCAGAAAAATCAAGTAACATCCAAAAAAAAATCTAGAGTAGTTTAGAAATTTATATTAATCTAAGTAAACTCATTGAATGTAACACCTTTCCTGAGGGACTATTTATTCTTTTACTTTATATTCATCCCTTTAGTCATAAGTAATTATTCACCAATATTGTTCATTAGTTTCTCATATATAGTTGATATTTAACATTATGTAGATTATTTAAATCATAACCTCCTTTTATTAAAATAAATTTATAGAAATTTCTTCCATTTCATTAGAAAATTGAAAACCAGTTGTAAAAAATGGATTTTCAATTATAAAGAAAAAAATGGCCTGTTTATATTCATTTAAATTCAATCACTATACTGTATATCAAGGTTCTTGGTCAAGTTATTCTATCATGGAATAATCCCCACATCCACCTTATTGTAATCCAAAAGGAATATAATAATTTTAATCTTCTTACTAAAAATATTGGAACCTAAAAAAGATGCATCATTATGGAATTCATAGAGTAAAAATCCAAAACGTATATTTGTTGTTGAATTCTGTGTTAAAACCTCATATTTATAAAACATGTTATAAAATGATACATCATATGTGTATGGGTAGAATCAGGGCATGAGACAATATAAACCATTTCGTTTTCATTTTTTTATCTCTTTTAAGATCTCCCTTCCTTGTTGGAAGGAACCGTGTTCAACATATTTCTTGATTACACCATTATCTCATCTAAATTGAAATGTTAAAAAACATATGTTTGAAACAAAATCATCAACAATTCATGGATAATTTTCCATGGTTCAAAAAGAAGTGCAATATTGATGTTTATATTCATACGTTGTGTGCATCGTACTAGAATCCATAAACACTCACCAGTTATTTGGGTTTCAAGTGTTTCATAAATGTTCACCCTGTGACAGCCTCACTAAATTTATATTATTTAGGGCTTATACAATCCTAATACAAGTTTTTATTTCCCTTCCATACCACTTCTAACTGTATTGATAAAGTCATAATTATTTTATAAACATGAAGTAATCCTCAACTAATTTACAATATATTAATCTACATGATATTATAACTATACTCTTTTTTAATAATTACTTCTTATTTATTGGCCTACTTTACATCACTTTCCATTATTTCTTTCTACTATGTGATATAATTTCAAAACCAAATTTGAGGGTTGAATATTTTTCTTCCATAATATCATAATAGCCACAAACAAATATAGATAAATACAATTCTAATCTAGAATTATCTTTTTTATTATTTTCTCTTATTCCTCGACATTAATAATATGTTTATAATACACAATCATAATTTTTAATAAAAATTTATCACTTCAGGAAAACATATTTAATTTATAATAACACTTTTAAATTCATACAAATGACCATTTTTAGGAAATATTCTTGAATCAATTTTCTTATACATTCGAAAAAGATATCTTGTGGAAAAATGTTTATTCATAAAAGGATTTTATGCACCTAAAAAAATTCATGAAAATAATATGTTTGTGAAATTGATTGATCCAGAGAATTAGATCAAGGAAATAATTGTAACACCAATTTACATTACAATTTATATATTTTTGGATTAACTTCAATTTCATTGATATCCTGTGATGCAAACAACACCAGGATTCAATGAGACCTGATAATCTATTAAAACATTATTTAAACATGACCATTATAATCATGACATTAAAATAATATATATGAATGTAAATAAATTATTACAAATATATAGTGTCTTCTTGTAGATTTATTTCTTATTTATTTGAATAGAAATAAGAACCATTAGATAGAAAAATATAAATTTGAGGGTAAATTATTTTTCAAAAGAAAACGGTTTCTTCGTTTATTTCAAACATATAATAAAATTAATTTTTATCAATATAAATTTTTATTGATAAAATTTACTTAATTTATGAAATTAGAATATCAAAATCACATTAGGTTGAATTTTTTGGGTTTCCCTAAATTGTTTCATTTTTGATGAATAGTTAAATATACTGAAGTTTAATTCTAAATGACATTTTCATTTATATAATTTATAAATTTAATTTATTTAAAAATAAAATTAAAAAATTTATATATATATTAATCTTATTTAGATTACATTTTTTCACTTATTTGAATTTAAAATAAAAAAATTGATTAAATATTTTTAATAATAATAATATTTATTATATTATAAATTCATAAAAATTATACTAAAATTAATAGTTAATATATTTATAGTTATTTAACTATGTTAAGGTAATAATTGATTTATTAGTGGGCCAAACTAAAATATTAAGGGTTAAAGTAAAAATAAAAAACTTGTATAAATTATAATTAATTGAAATATTTGGAACGTATAAATTCTATTTCTCTAGAATATACCTTTTGGGACCCTTCTTTCGTTTGAAAAACATGTGCAAAACTTTTTATATTCAAAATTTCACTTTTTCTGCACACCTCACATATAAAAGGCAATCCCCTATTTTCTCCTATTCACACCTTCACAGCACTTTAGTTTAGAAAATAATACACAAATTAAATTCCAACTTCAATCCCCTAGTCTAAAATGTATTATAGTTTAATTATATATGACCTGATAATTATTTTGGTCAAACCTAAGGAGGTTAGGAGAAGAAAAGGTAATGTTCTTCATTTAGATTATTTTTTATATCATTCTCCACCTCCTTGTATTATTATTAAACCATTATGATATAATAAAATCAAATATTCCACATAAATATGTATTATTATGTCATGTAAATGACCTAAAACCATATTCTTTTCTATCAAATGGGTAAAAAATTCATTATTTGTTGGTATGGAAGACTACTACCTTGAAAAATGATGTCATTAATTTTTTCCATTACCACCCCTCTTGTGTGGGTATGATTATTTATCTAAATTATTTATATGATATTTATAACATAATTTTAATTCTCTTCATTATATCATATATACATTTTTTTACATTCCAATCTATATGGGATGCAATAACGTTGCCCTTGTGTATGACGTACAACTGCCTCATGAAGGAATGTTATTCATCTTTCATTAATGATTTACATGGAATATGATATGGATAAAGTTAATTATTATAAGTGATATATATGAAATAATTATTATATTAATTAAATATTTATTATTATTAATGTATAATATAAATAATTTTCATTTTTACCTTATTCATTCAATTAAAGATGATAATATCATTCGTGTACATGTGAACTACTGCCTTCATGAAGCGATGTGACTATCTTTTTATCACCACACCACATGATTGATATAAATAAGTATATTTAAAGAATTAATATGGAATTTTTTATATTATTATAATTATTGAAATATAATATATTAATCACCTCCCAACCAAAATTATCGTTGAAAAATTGAAACATTACTCATGCGTACTAACAAACTACTATATACATGATCATAACAAAATTCATTTATCAAAATCATCATTAATGGTTGGTTTTAAAAGTATCACTAAAATATAAATATTATAATTATTTATTTATTTTATTATTTATATCATAAAACTATATATAACTCAAAATAACTTGAACATTTATGAAAAAACATATATGAGAAAACATAGAAATTAACACTGAACACAATGAAAATAATGAAATATTATTAACGAGTTGAAAAATTTTATAAGTGGATAATATATGAAATTATAAATATGACTATAGTTTTAGTTTAAATTAATCACATTCTCAAAACCTTTATATAGGAGTTTAATGAATTTTAAACGAAAATAAAGTGTTTTTAAGGGACATAATCTCAATTTCCCTTTATTGATGCATATTGTAATTTTATGAACCAAATATATTTTTATGGGGAATATATTTCCCCTTTGATGCGTAATATAATTATTCAATTAAAATTCATGGTATTTTATGCTTCAGTTTGAATAAGGTCATCCAAGGGTATTTGAATTAAAAATTACCTTGTGGTTAAAGTAATTGAACAATATCACTTTATTTTATGATTGTATCCTTCTTTCAAAAAAATAACATTTTTGTGAAAATTTTTCATTATAAATTAATTTTAAAATAAATATCCACACTCTTGTAGGATGAATATGATTCTTTCTTATGAATTATACAATTTTTACGTTTGGTGTTTACTTTGAATTTTTCTTGATTGACTGGAGAAATTTTCATAGATCTGTATCCTTTACTCAATACATATATTTGATGATAATTAATATTAGTTCATGAATTATTCAATTATTTAACATGTTCAGAATGGTTTAGACCAACAGTGATGTGTGGGGTCTTGTATTATATAGCTCCTTTATGCATTACTAGGTCTCATGAGAGGAATAAGTTATCCCAATTAAATGGGTTTCTACTTATAGTTTAATCTATCTTGTGTAAGGTCTTGACAGTAGATATTTCATGATGCGTGATGTTATGGTGTAAAACAATTAATCATTTAATTCATTAATAATTTAGTTTTTATTATCCATGATAATTTATATATGATATTATATCTATATTCATTTCATTTTTAGTTATTTATTTAATGGAATGTGTTTTCATTTATTTACCACGACCCATGGATTAGGCCTTATCTTATCATGATTGTCAAGTTAGTTGAATTGAATGTGTTTTATGCTTTATATATTTCCTTGATAATTATGAAAATTTATTCATGAAAGATCCCACTGTACATAAATCTTAATAATAATTTTAGGACACCCTTATATTGTTTTCTTTATAAAGGATATAAATAAAAAATATTTGAATGAGTTTTCAAGAATGTAATTAATTGGATTTTGTTATGTATTATGTTTTTATTTTATATTACAAATGTAAAATTTGTAACGTGTATATATCTAGTTCCTTAAATATTCTAAATTGTTTGGTCCTTTGGGATTTATTCTTTGTGTGTGTGAAAATGTAATAAACAATACACTGAATCTAGGATATTGGGTTTGTGGTCATTATAGTTGTTATCCAAGGATGTTTAGTGGAAACCATGAGAACTAGATTTATGAAGACACATATTTGAGAATATAACCATATAACATAATCTTAGGGTAGTCCATAAGAACATACTAATTTTTTTAGGAATATATTTTGTTGTTTAATATAAATATATCTATGTATGGATACTACCAGAATATGGGGTTCTATAATAGTGTTACTTTGGGGTAATAAATCCAAAAAGGGCACATAGTCCTCAACCTGATCATCACATGGTGCATCAAAATATACCTTACTTCTCACCTATTTCGACACTACTAGGCAATATTCTTAGGATAATTAAAATTTTCTTTACAATCAACTAATACGGATTTTAAAGTATATCCACAAAGAAACAAATATTATGATTTTGATATTAAAAATTTTAAACTTGAATTTATGCTAAGTATTGCACAATATTTGGAATTACACATTATGACTTAAAATTGATAATTTTCCATGAAAATCAAGTATATTATATTATTTCAAAATTTAATCTTGAAAGAATAAGGGTATCAATACTTGTGTCCAATGTAGAGATTTCCCTCTGAGGAAGCCAATATACTTGGTTTTGGAACAGATCAAATTACGACTATATTTTTGTAGATTAATCTAGTTTTGAAAAATAAACATTATTGGATTGATCAACATATTCCACTGTGAGATTATCCTATAGTGGTTATCATTTTAGGATAGAATCCCCATCATTTTGTTTGAATAATAATCTAATGTTAGGAAAGAATTTGATTATGTATCTTTAGATGATATTTATGGAATTGAGATACAGTGAAGAGAAAATGGTTACACTTGTAGTGTAATGTCTCTAACGTGATGATGAATAATTGTGGTTCTTGATATAAAATATTGGGTAGGAAGAATAAATTGAGCTCATTGAATTGAAAACATTTAATGTTACATTCTTCAACAAATATTTAACTCACAAGAAAAAAAATTTAACTAATTTAAATTTACTTATCTTAAAACAAAGGGAAGAAGAAGGTGTTATGATGAATGATGATAAATTTAAAAAGTAATATAGGTATCAAATGGATTATATAAGCTACCCATAATGAAAAATTAACAATTTATTTGATGTGAATAATAAAAGTCTCTAAAGGGATCTATGTCTCAAACTTTTTCATCATATAATGAATAATCTGTATGTTCCATCAAAACTGAGAAAAATTTTTCTAGATCCAATTTATTAAATGGGAGTCATAAAAATATATGGTCATCTAAAAACCAACAGAAAGATAATTCATCAAAGAAGAAGAGAAGGATGAAATAATTTCCCTCATGTGAAAATTATGGAAAGAAACATCATGGGATGTTCCTGTAGGGCATGGGAGTGTTTAAAAGGTTTTTCGATAAGGGGAATCATTATCTTGAATACAATTGGAATAAAAAAGTCAATGATATATAGTGTTTTATCTATAATTAAACATTAAACTATTCAGGCAATTTTCCCAAGTGTCAATGGAATCTACCACAAAAGTGGCCAAGGGGAGAAGGTCAAGCTTATACAATCACTACAGATGAGGTGGATGTACCCAAGGATGTGGTGATAGGTACTTGAATTATATCTTAAAATTAGGATAATTATTTATTTTATTCAATATACCCATACAATTTTATATCTAACTAGTTTTACAAGAAACTTCTACATCAACCTCTTAATTTTATAAGGGATTTGTTAGTCAAAACTCCTAGGGGAAGTCTCACTATAATAAGGAAGTGTCAGGAAGTCCCATTAAATAACTCATAAATGTGATTTATTTGATTTTCTCATTTTTATAAATACGGTTTTCTTAGATATAATCTCTATAATAGAATAGATTTCAAAATACGTTGAAAAAAGTTGTTACAAGAAGAAGGAAAATTTAATTTGTGGGGATGATTCAAAACTAATTATCTATAAAGAAGAGGCTTAGTCATCAAATTTGTTTAGTGTATTATTGTGCAACCATAGGTTGGTATTGTGTGTGAGGATATATATATATATATATATAAATTTTTTATTTGTTTTAATATCAATAGACACAACACCCACATAGACCCCTATGTTTTGACACTCGTATAGTTATATTGGGGATATTTTTACAAATATCCTAGTGATCAGGATGGATGACTGGTTACCCACTCTTTCTCGATCTCTCTTCTAAGATATTAGATATGCACAAGATATGATGTATAGAGTTATAATAGTTCATTATGTGACTACCCCCGGTTTCTTTATGTGACATGTGATTATTCAAAGTTTTGGGGAGGATTATGTTGGAGGTAATGGATTCTTTGAGGAGGGAGTAAGGTTAATGTACTTCATGTTCATGATACCCTACTCTTGTAGTTATGGTTGGGAGGTGATAGATTAGGTTCCATCAGAAAATATGTGGTATGAACGTGTTATGGTATGGTGGACTAGGTGTATGCGGGCCTGATGTGATGTTACCATGCTATGAGGTGGTGGTAAATGTTATTTAGAACATATGGTAGTCGTAAGATGTTCGACATTGGGGTGAAAGAGAAGATAATTAGTGTTAAATTTGTGTGGTTTATATTTATAAATATGATTCATAATATGTTATTATACTTTTCTAGCATTATTTTTTGAGCATTCCTTAGTGAATTTTGGGTTAGATAGTATTTCTTTTTAGCTGATGTTGGTTCTACCATTCTTCCAAAAGTGCAGTTGTATAATTATTTTCTATGTGCATGGGATAATTTTCCTTTCATACTGAGTATAATTGATTATTCACCCTTGGTATATAATATATTTTTTATGTTTCTAGGGAGATTATGTGGACATGGATATACTTATTCGCTCATAATTTTAGAAAATTGTGGTGTTTATGATTAATATTGTACAGTTTTATGTTTCTATTTGTGGACTTATATATATTAGTTTTATTAACAAATGCATCATGGTATAGTTTTTAAATTTAATAATAAATTATTACATGGGGTTTCTTGAAGTTGATTTATCATATCAGTATATATTTTTTTATAGACTGTAAAATCTCATATTTATGATATTTTCATACCCTCATTACTAGTCACCTACCGAAGTCCCACTAGAGGAGGGAATCAGGGGTCATTTTATATCGATATTCATTGTTGAAACTTTATGGGTAGGTTCATGACACAAATGATCTAGAAATCCATGTAAAAATAAATGACTTGTGAGTCGCCTATCTTATAAAATATCGATAAGAGACCCCCATAGGTGGTTGATCAACGTATTTGATAAAATTATCTTCAAAAAACTAGTAACAATAATGCGTTTTGAATTCCATCCTAAAACCCTATATCCTCATTATAATCATGAAAAGATTCCCATCATATACCCTTTCAGTTGGTCAAAACATCGACCATTAAATCTAAATGGGAACATTTTCCATTGTACTAGATGTGAGTAAAAAACCTAGTCATACACCACTAATGTTTACTTAAAATTAGTTCATAATACATACCAGTAGATTTTATGAATTTAGAAAACCACACGTAGGAAAAATTGATATCAAACAACCATAATAATATTTCAATTCCTCAGAGACCAACTCTACATACTTAGTCTCTATTCTTTATGAAATTTTGATGAGTTACATTGAACAACCCTGAAGATGGGATTGACCAAAAAAATTTCTTACACATATTATGGAAGGGTAACCCATGTTTTTGTTGGAAAAATGTATAAAATGTCCCCTAATGGGAATTTTCCGTATAGATCCACATGCATTTTCACCTACAAGGATAGGGGAATATTATGTACAATACATAAAAATAGAATTATAGAACAGTGTCCTATCATGTCATGGAATATCTATATCTATCACAATTCACATGTAAGAAAACATCAATAATTAGTCTCGTGGTGCAATAGAGGAAAACCATATGTGATCTAACCTCCAACAACTGTCTCATAGGGCTAGACAATTACACCAAAGGTGATCAAACATCAATCATGGGTCATATAGACTATACCCGCATGCCAAAAAATCATTCCAAAACCCATATAAATATGTGCTAATGGAATGTAAATAATACCCCAATAATATCAATTTCAACATCAATGATTGAAAATGGTCTTATCACCCAAACCAATGTATCACACAAACTTGAACTAGATTTCATTCAAATAACTCTACAAATCCGTTCTGAAATTAATCATTTGGATTATAGAATGATATTCATTATTGAGTCATGACTTGGGTTACATCTGATAAAAACCTGAAGTTAAAACAAAAATAATGGAATATTATGATGATGAATGTAAAAAGAGGAAATTAATTATATATGAAATAAAAAAAGAATAATTGATTTAGGATACTATTAGTCTAAATCAATGAGAACATGCCAAAAAAATCCATGATTTTATCCCCCAACAAGGCATAAAAAATCTAGGACTAAAGTTTTTTGGAGAGTCTAGAAACTCATATAGAATATGGGGGAATTAAAAGGATGGAGGTAAATTTGTTTAATAGGGTAATAAATTGAATGAAAATCACATAAAAGTCCCTATATTTAGGATTCACACATTTCCCCCTTTGAAATAAATGAGGCCCAAGAAAGGAGGAGATGATTTCATCAATTTCGAATCCCACGTGACAACCACCACAACATATACAACATCATAGACATAGTCATGGTGTTTTTGAACACACAAGCCTGAATTAGAAAAACATAGAGTATGATTCCAAGTGATATACTATTTTTCATCACCATGACTCCACATAGGCCATGGTGAGGTCTCCCAAGATATAGACCATCGAAGAACACATTAAGATCATTGACCAGGGCCATGCCTTAGTTTATATACTTTTCCAATTATAGATTCCCAGTGAATGAAATTAGTATAAAAATGAATTTCACCAAGGAATAGCATTGACCATTTTTTAAGGGAAAACATAAAATCACATGAAAATATAAACCATTCCCATGTTTTAACCACCAAAAATAGTAAAACATCAATGAATATACATTGTGAAAATTATTAACAATCCCAATGAAAACAAGGGTGTTAGAAATCACTAAATATTATAAATTCTCATCCTCATGGAGTGTCTCATGGGATTTTTTCAAATAACATGACCCACTACACAAAAATTTTCATATCACGTCCCATGTATCATCCTCGATTAAACCATAATGTAATAATTCTCAAACGAGAGGAACAATATTCAATTATTTAATCTTCTTGAATAGGTGAAAAATATAAAATGTTCACTCCATAAAAAATATGACATGTTTTAACTCAACATAATCCTATTCATTCACCTTAACCTAAGCAGGAATGTACCTATAAGGATGAGAAACACAAAACTCATCATACATTCTTTGATACCATATATTAAGATCCAATTGATTGGACATCATCTATAGGTGCTCAATTATCTCAAATTCCCCATTATATAGATAAGAAAACATCCCATATTTACTCAATGACATATTCTCAAATTTAGGGGAGCCCCCCCCAAGAAAATCCAATCTCCTACAATGAACTTCATGGGTCAACTCTCTAGGGAATCATATTATCATTTTGATATCTGAGAAAAAAATTGTCACTTCCGAATCAAATTCACCCATTATAATGATTTCTTTATCATTCTAGGTCCAATAACCAGAGAATCACTATCTTGATTCCAATGTACTGGAAAAATACAAGGCCTTATATATTTGTACTAAAATGGATCTGTATGAATAATATAATGTAATCTGTTATTGTTGGAAAACTCTATCAGAGCTAAGTGATCTTACCATGATACATTGAAATCTAGAACACAAGATAAAACCATATCCTCAATATTCTGGATGGTTATCTTTTCATCTGAATGTGGATGTAAACATGTACTCATCATCAGTTGATTCCCCATATCATTATACATTATGTAACAAAATTTCAATGTGAATTGGGTGTTTTGATTAGATAAAATTCTCACAGTTTTTGTATCTGCACAATCTCCTAAATTCAATGATTTCCCATCTCATAAATTATGTTAGTCACTTAAATCAGAATAAGTGATCATACTTGGTCAACCAATCCACTAGAATCTGAATGGTATCTTGAATTCTCATGGTCCTGGGAAACCATTTCATGATGTACCTAGTTACTTCCACCCTCCCCCACACAAGATATTGTATTTCGATAGATAAACCCACTAGTTCATGGATACTCAGTCCAAATTGATCGAAATTTTAGAGAATGTGAGGTGAATTTGATAATGTATCATTTATTTATGGGTCACCATAATTAATATCTCACTATAATATGTATATTGGTAGATCATAGGTGCATTTTCCACTATGAATAATGAGGGGATTTCATTAGATCTTCACTCATAAAAGAATGAACCACAAATCTACTAGAAATAATAAGAACATCATGTCTATATATGGTCTATCCTAAGAAAAAACCATTTTCTACCAAAATCCATCAAACCATGATATGATATGTATCAGACTCTAGACTAGCCATCACAAATTACACTAAAGAAGAAGTTATATCCAAGGGTACACAAGAAACTACCCCTATATCCTATGTTTCCCCAACTGATAGTCTTGCATCAAATCAACAAGCATCTACATTGATTCTGAAATTTTATTTATAAGTTTCTATATATTCCTGTTAAAGTCTCCAATTATGAATTTCAATTTCCTAGGTGAATCCTCCTACTCAATGTAAAAAAAATTCATGTATTCTATAGAACTACTCTTTTGATGATTCTATTTTGGCTATGAGAAAATAAACTACAATATCTTACAGTAAATGATTATGAAAAATCTACATCCAAAGATATTATATGAATAGTATTTGAACACATAGACCACTAATACCAACTCTGAGTCATGGGTATGTTTGTTACAGTCATGGGGACACAACTAAGGTGACTCATTAGTAACTACTTTGTCATCTTGTATAAGGAAATTAATCAATCCATCATCAGATACATCACAGTGCACTACATGCCCAACAATAGGCTTCATAAGACTATAAACTGAAGTCGATGAAAATATCTTATTTTTCCTTATGAGGGCCTCTATACAATATTGTTTCCATTCAAACCTGGGTCCCATTTTTTGTATGCATGGAAAGAGATTACACATAGAGATAAATGTCCAAAATGAACTGGCCAAAATAAATATCCAAAACAAAGAAAACAATTCTTCTTAAACATATTCTTTATACAATACATATACATGACTACATCTACCATATTTAAAACAATAGATATTTTTTCTTGAGAAACCATTTGTCTAAAAAAGTTCCACTCATGTATCCGAAAGTAAAACTTTGATAAAATGTTTTAAGTGGAGTTTTATTGATGATTTCTGAATATGACCTCGATGATACAACCATGTTATTCCCACATCATCAAAAATATCATGATGTCATTAATGAACAAAATGAGGATAGAGTCCATGAATGGGTTAATTTTTTTATGAGATCCATGTACACAACTATAAAATTTATCACTCCCAAATGAGTAACATGGTACTCATACAACCCATATATGATCATAAATATTATCTTCTGTATGTTTTCGTTTATGTACCATTGATTATGGGAGAAGAAAAAACAAATCAATAAATGAAAACCATTTGGATCCACTTATATGATAAAACATGTTGTAAGTCCTCTTAAATGAGTTCTTATTTTTCATTGTGACATAATTCATCATTATATAGTCCCAAAAATGCCAAATATTATCGTATTCTTTCCTAGAGTTCAACCAATGTGATACATAAGGGTTGTACTCAGTTTTATGGAGTATTTATCTATATAAACTTCAAGATTTAACTTGACTGTTATAATATACTGATCGGGATGCCACATGACAGTACCCCGATCTCGTTAGTTACATGACCTCATACATTCTTCCCCATTAACTAGAAGCTAACAACTAGAAACGAGATAATAATATATAATGTGGGGTAAAAATAACCTCTTTATAAAATAAACACACTAGAATATGTAAATAAATAGTAACAATATTGAAAGAGGAATGTTATGTAGCACATTGGGAGGGATGATCTAGAATCAACACCTAAGATCATAATCCAAACTATTAAGATAAAAAAACCTATATCTAAACTCTCTACAATATAAAAAAAACTGTATATATATTTATCCCAAAAGAGATATTAGAGATATATGAAATCAAAGGGGGATAAATCACATTTTATAGAGGATATTATTCTTTAATTTGATGATAAATTTTCCAAGAATGGTGTTTGAGGAACCTTGGAATCCCCCCAACACCATCAAAATTAAATGAAAAGTGATTAAGGAAGAATAGAGGTGATTAGGGGTTAAAACCATGGGTTCAATAATTTTTAAAATAATTTCAGAGGAATTAAATCCCATGTGAATAGTTTCTGGGATAAGGCCACAAGGATTTAGAAACAATGTGCCTTAATTGTGTTCCCCTTCTTTGGGAGTGCATATTTCTCCTAAGAGGTGAATTTTTTTAAAAAAATTAGATCAAACATGAAAACCACCACTCTCTAGAGGTTCTTTGTTTGAGAGGATGATCACATGATTTGTCCAAACCATTTAGTAACCATGTTCCCCCTCCTATATCACTAAAATAAGGAATAAAATTTCCTAGGTAAAGCAACATAGATTTACCTAAACATGCTCCAACCATAAAAATCCCCTTGGGATTCCAAAATCCTCTAATTTCACCCGAAACAACCACAAAAAATTCCAAAAAGGTATAATAGATATAAGTTAAAAGGGTACCTAAAAATGTTTTCAAGGTATTTATAGATTGGTTGGGACATTAAATTATCCCAATCTTATAACATCTCATCCACGAGTTGTACTCACATGTATCTTAATGATTCTATGGTAAAAAGGTTGGGTTATAGTTCCCGCATATTCGTTTACCTTTCCTATGTTTAATCCTGAACATGACCATGTTTCCACAATACATGAACTTTTAGCATGGTCTCTCCCCACAACATTTTATCATAATTATCGATAACATGAATCAGATGATCCCAAATTATAGATCAGTCAAAAGATCAAAATCATCATCATAAATCACAAGATAAGGTATGTGGTGATACTATTTAAGTTGTGATACAAGATATACATTAGGAAAATAAATGTACCTTTGTGGAACAACCAATCAGTATTCCACTATCTGAATTCTCTCCACAACCTTAAAAGGTCAGATAAACATGCGTGCTAACTTATCCTTTTTACAAATCCTATGGTGACCCAATTTAGGTGACCCCCAAAAAAACACACGATCACCCACTATAGATTTAGGGGGTTTTCCACATCAATCAATGTAAAAATATTATCAACTCTATGTTGTATCCATACATTTATGAGTCAACTGAACCTTCTCAGATGTCTACTACTTGACACTCAGTCCCCAAAACCCCGACTCACATTCCTCCATCCCGTAATGAGGTGATATTATTTTCCTACCATAAAGTGACTCATATGGATCCATATTAATTCCCCCCTAATAAATGTTGTAATAGGAGAACACAAAGAGTTCTAATTGTTTCTTCCAAGACACACCAATGTAGATGATGTATGATTTTGGCATATCCTCTAATTCCAATACTATATATTTTTAATGGCCATATATCTGTCGGTGTAAAGAATTACATAATAAAATTTGTGTACCTACAACATTCTATAATCCTTGGAAAAAGTGTGAACTGAAATGAGTGTCATGGTCTAAAACCATGCTCTGTGGAAACCCATACAGACAAAATATCTCTTGAATGTACATGTCCCCCAACCAATCGATTAGTAAAGTCTACTAAATAAAAATGAAATGGGATACATTTATCAATCAGTCCAAAATTACCCTAATAGAATATTTACTATAAGGCATACTTAGATGATCTTCCATAATTCGATGGTAACACAATTCCACTTCTATTTCATAATTTGGATTGACCGTAGTAAACTACTAGGTTATCGATGCTCATCCATCACTTGTTTACATGTGTAGAATCATGTCACGAACCCTACAATCTATTTTTTCATGTCCAGTCATCAAAATTGTCGATGTACAAGATGGTCCATTTTTTTCAAACCTAGAAGCACTTACAAATTTTAGGCATGAAACTCACACATCAGTTCCCCTCACACAGACATGAGCTGAACTACATGGTTCAAGAAATATATAATCTCATCCTCATCTATAGTCTAATATGAAAGTTACTCCCCACATTCAAGGAATTCCCTCAAGTAAAAATTATATAGATCCTTTTATTTTCTCTCTCTGATTTGGTTCATATGAGTGGAATCAACTGATACTGATATGAGGTTTTTCTTTTCCAGGCCCTCTCGATCCACAATATGAATCTTAGCCATCAAATTCATTATCTAACACTCAATACTAGACTTTGAAACTCCCTGACTATGCGTCATTCATCTTAAGGCATTATCATACCTATTTGAATTCGTTGGTGTATATGCAAGATATCAATGAAAATAGTTTATATAATCAACCCATATCAGCTTCAGAATATTCAAATCTTTTTGTGGAAAGATATTACATACGATTTTGTGGTTTGTATACATAGTAAACTTTTCACAAAATAGATAATATCACCAACAAATCATGGAATTTCCCAATCTAGCTAATATGAGATCATTCTTAGGGAAATTTCATTCTTGTGACATCAAATATCATGACCCATACTCCAACAATAAATCTCCATGAATCCATACTACTCTTAGTCTTATCCCATATGCATCACAAAACATTGTATAATCCTCAGTTGGCTTGGGTAGGATAAAAATTGGGGTTGCAGTAAATCACTTCATTTACTCTGCGAAATAATTCTCGAAATACAAAAACCATTGAAATTCGATCCCCTTATTGGTAAAGAATGAATGTGGTTCGCCCAAGGGTGAAATTTCCTACAAAAATCCTTGATAATATCTTGCCAACCCCAAAATGTTTTAGATATCAAAACAATTCATGGGATAACCTATGAAACCACTGTATGAACATTCTCTATGTCCATTGACAAACATCCTCAGAGATGATGTGACCCTTGAAATGTACCCTATTAATACATAATTAACACTTGGATGTATTGGAGTATAGGTTAATGTTCTCTCAAGTAACTCAGGATGAGGTTAATATGTTGGGAAAGAACATAATGATTCCTGTAGTACACCAAGATTTCTTCCAAAAAATAACTAAATACTACTTTAGGTATGAGAGTATGATTAAATTCATTAATGAAATAAAAAAATAGTGTTCTTCACCCTGATTGGAATAATGGAACGGTAATATAGGAAATTATTTATTTTGGAAGTTTTATGTGGTTTATCATAAGGGTTAACTCTCAAATGTTGTTTCCCCAATATTAATCAAATCTTGGTGAAAACACAATAACCTCTCAAATGTTCAAAAATATCATCATTACATGAAAAAGTATATTATTTCTTCAATTTTATCTTATTTAACTTTCTATAATCAACACATAAATGCAGGGTCCCATTATCCTTCATAGAAAACCAGATCATTGAAAGCCATGGTGATATAGTCAGATGGATAAATCCCTTATCCATCAATTTTTATAGTTGAGTATTATGTTCAGATATATCTATTGGTTCCATTATATATAGTGAGATTGAAATTGGATCACCTCTAAGCATGAGATAAATTTAAAGAACAACATCACTGTCATATGGGAACCCTAATAATTCCTTAAGAAACATGTCTTGAAACTAGTATACTATATGTGGAAAGAAATCATTTTCCACCCAGACCATCATCCAGAAAATAAATCACAACCTGGGTGGTGATCTCCCCATGTTTTTCATGAACTGGCCATGCACGTTTGTCCTAGATATCCCCTCTACATGATGAACATAACTATTACCTTCATGAGACATAATGGTCACTCTCCTATAGTAATAATCAATGTGGTATTAGTACTATACCATCAAATACATACCTAAAATAATGTCAAATAGAAACATGCCATGTATGTAAAACCCTAATATAAGTGGTACTCATCAACATTAGAGAACAACCATTCCATAGATAGATGTCCATATAAATCTCTCCCAATAGTGTGTGGATTTTTATAACCCCACTCACGAACTAACTCACTAGACTAAACCCATTCACAAGTCTATTGATATAAATGAATAAGTCGCTTCTATATCAAATAAGTCACTTGGAAGGGTATAAGCTACATGAATGGTACCACATATTATTGATGGTCCATCCACACTATCCATAAGTGTATGCTAACATTCGTGAAACTCTCTTTCCTAACTTTCATATTTTGTAGTTTAAGTCCCCGAAAAATAACCACTATATTAATATGAGATAGTATTCTATAATGTACAACATCCAACACCTTGAACTCCATGTCTAGAAGATCTCCAACTACCTTTCTGATATGAGGTATAAGGCCCACTTTAGGTGTAATGACTCTGCCTGGTTCTTCTGTCATTTCCCATCAATCAAGGATTTATATAAAACATCTTCATGTGACCAAACCTATAACACACTAGACACTCCACTAAGGATTGGGTACTCTGGTTGTGATATAAACCTGACCTACCGCACTAGTTATATAATTCTTAGTTACTTCTTAGAATAATAGATCATTCTGTATGGACACACTATATTTAATCTCCACTTTGAAATTCTCATGGAGCCGCTTCCAACTATCAGAAGATATTCTTCATTTTCATCAAACATAAACCACTTGTATTACACTATAATTTTAAAGACCTCAAACCCATTAGATTAGATCCTATTCATTATTTTATTAAATTTGTACTATTAACAAGTGTTTGAATCCCAAAAGACCGTATATTTTATAGCATTTGAAAGACTAGATACCAACATAAGCATTAAATTAAAAATTCAAATAAAATAAAACATAGAAACATCTTTGGAAACACCCATAAACTCCTAGGTTATCCATACAAGTCATTCATAATATTAAACTTCTCATTATAGGGAAAAAATAAAACATAAGAAAGGGGTGTGATAACATACTCCTTAAGGGTAAACAATATAGAATAATTTATAAAAAATAAACATATACTATAATTCACAATGAGTAACTAAAAAAATCCATTAAAACATAATCTTGAGAATAATATGGAAGTAATAAAATATGGATAAATAATTCCTCAAAAACAATCACATGAGAAAGAAATATAACTATGGTTATTCTAGTAGTATAATAATCACATGGATTATCAATTTATAATATAATAATGAGGGAATTAATAATATTATATGTCCTAAAAATACCATCAAGGCCTTGGTTAAGAAGTTTACATAATTGGTGAGGCATTAGCCAAAACCCATCCTAGTTTTTCTCATGAGACATTCTTATGCATCGAGGGGCTATAGCTAGCCCTGCCTGACACAAAATAATTCCAATTAATTCCTCATATACCAGTGATATATTTAAATAAATGTATCATATAACACATTTAATATTTTAATAATAATAATATATTAAAATAATGTAATAAAATCATTGATAATTTCTTTTTTGAGAAATACACTTTTACTTTCTAAAGAGGAGTTATTTTGAAAAATCATTCTTATTTTTCATAAAAACCTATTATATACATGAATACAATAAAAATGTAATGGAATATAAAATGAAATTATGTTTTAGGAAAAAATTATTTCAAACTGAAGTTAAAAAATGTAAAAATATTTTTCAATTATATTTAGAAATGGGCCACATAAGTGTATTTTAAGAGGAAATATAAGAGTTTTTAATGTGGAAAAAGGATATATTATTTATATAATGCCGGAAATTAACTAAAATATTTTATCATGATAAAAATAGTTATTTTAGAGAAATAGTTTTGGTTTAAAATAGATTATGGAGTATACTATAAAATTGGTAAGAAATTGGGAAGTTCCCTTAAATCATTCTTTCTTATCAAGAGGAATTGAAAAGGGGACCTTATAAAACATGTAATTATAAATTAGGGAATGATGAAAAAATATTTTTATATGATTATGGAATATATATGTATAATTTCAAATAAGTATATAAAAAAATTAAGAATTATGTTTCGGTAAAGAGAGAGATAGTGTAATTCGATTGAAAATTGGAGGCTTGGGGAGAAACACTTACCTTCTGTATGAAAGCATTATGTAATTGTAACTAATGTCCTGAATAATTAAATTGAAATAATTTATAAATTACTTATGAACCAATTCAATATTTAATTGAGTTTTAATAATTTTACTATGTTTAATTTTGAAAATTTTGAACATTTATGAGATTCTATTTCATCATTCGGAAGTGTTCTTTTCTTTGGTTTTCAGGATCTGTTTACGTATATACATATACAAAAGAACACGTAAAATGAAAATAGATTCCTAGAATTGTAATTATATGATATTAATGATCATCTAGAATATTAAATTCTCATATTAGTTATTTGGTTATTTGGGTCGTGGATGCGTAATTTGAAAATATGTTAGTGATAAACGATTATATATTATTATCTTTTTGAACCATAAAATTTTTTCCTTGACCTTCCATGAATGCATAATTGAAAAACAAAACACGTCATCTATAAAGGTAGTAAATTGGTAACTCACATATGATGTTTTTATCTTTAAAATTAAAGGAAATGTAGAAGAGACTTGATCGTAGATTTTCCATTAACACAATAAAATTAAAGTGTATAATTGATACTAGATTTTTCATGTAACATTGGATAGAGTTGGCATTAGAAGGATATGAAAATAAATGATTTTGAAAGAAAATTAATAGAAAAAACGTGATTTTACCTCTTGTAAGATCCTCCTTAAGGAACTTTGAATTGGTCTTATGGGTGAGACCAGAAAGACCAGAATGTGGGGTGTGATTTTTGGGAGAGTTATTAGGATGAATTTGGATAATATTTCAAGCTTTGGTGGTGTATATAGAAGAGGTGGTTTGGGGTGGTATTTATAGTGGAGGAGGGGGAATTTTTTAATATTTTATTCGTTTGTTTATAATTTTTTCTAAAGACAATTAATAGTTTTAGAATTATTACTAAATATATTAAAATAATCAATGATAGTTCACAATTTTTGGTTTACATCATCCATACATCATCTATGTCTCTAAAATTAATTTTTTTAAATATGTTAAATTACTGTATTTATTTATTTAAAAAAATTACCTTTCTTAAATAGATCCCAAAAATTCACTATACATTTTTTTAGACGTATAGAGTTAAAAAACTAAGTCCATTTTTTATAAAAATAATTTTAAAAAATTGAGATATTTATTTTTTAAATAAAATCATCACTTATTAAAAAAATAATTTTAAAATTATTACACATTTTATGACGCTTTAAAGTATTAAATAAGGGATTATAAAATTATATTATAATAATAATACAATAATGTAATAATTTAGGAATATATTTTATTAAAATATATTTTTCTTCAAATTATTATATTGAGTATAAAATTTTCTATTTCCCAAAAATACCTATACTTAATTTATCATTTTTCCAATATATATCTACTTTTTACAAGATATAAAAATAACATATTTTCATTTATAAGAAGGATTTGTTTTATTTATTCATTAATATGGGGGATTAATATTAAAATAATAAATATAATATTAATGAAATGAAAATGACAGTTTTATAAAAATCGGTTATTTTCCTTAATTCAAAGGGAAATGCTTTTTTTGGAAAAAAATACTAACATTTCGCCATAAGATAATTTGGAAATTTGTATTTTAAAAATTAAGTATATATATAACAAAAATAACATATAAAAGTGTTAAAATTAAGTTTTAAAAAAGCATGCCATTAAAAGGAGATATAATTTTCTTTAGAAAAATATAAACTTTTAATTCATAAAATTGGATTCTTTCTTATCTTATGATTATAAAATCATTTGATGGAATCAAAAAATATTTGATTAAATATATAATACAGAAATTTCATTAATAATATCCATTATCTCTAATTTAAATCTAGGTTTTAATTTCCATTTTAAAATAATGATTTGAAATTGTATATAATTATTAATTTATGCTTGATGTTGTGTAAAACCTATGTGGTCAAGGAAATTAATATTAGAGAGATTTATATTTTAATATATTGGGGTGCTAATTTCTCACCTCCTTCAACAAATTGTGTCTGCACAATTTGAGGTTTTTCTTAGAAAAACAAAAGGTTTATACATCAAAATTCCTTTGTGGGAAAACCACACCAGAAGTTGGGTTAATAAAATATTCTCTTAATAAAAAAGAACGGTAAATGCAGAGGTTACCAAAAAACTAGGTATTATAACAGGATAACATTAGTATGTAGTGAAAATATGTTTATTGAATATTAATATAAACATCAAGTTTTGATGGAGAGTGATATAGAACTTGGTTATTATAAACATATCCATAAAAAAGTTGAAAATTTGCGATCGTTTCAAATAACTATGAATTATCATAAAGGAAAGTAAAAAGATTATGTTTTTGTTCCAAAATATTTTTCCTTAGGTCGAGGGATTCTTTTAATATTCTTATAATAAATTGGTAAAATAAAAATGATTTATTTTCATTTCATTGAAACAATTTCATTCTTTTCTTATGCCTCAATCTATTTTTACTTCATCTCTTAGACCTAGAAATGAATTTTCATGATAATATTTTTACACCTAAATAACTTTTAATGATTATATAGCCCTTAAGTAATTCCTTTTATCTTTAAATATTCATTAAAACTAAGAATGTTATCTAATTTTTTCTATAAAAAATAATTTTGGAATATTAACTTAATTCATTCTTCAAGTAGTAAATCTTAAGACTCACCTAAAACAAGTCCACCCACATTCAAATACGCAAAAAATAATAGATAAAAGGTCACTAAATTTCCAAAACAAACATAACATAATATTCCCCAAATAATTTATCTCTTAATTTCATATAAACAATATATGAATACATTGATCACCTTAATACCTTAATTAAAATATACATGCTTTCAAATCTATAAAAAAGAAGTACTATAGTAAAATCCATATATATCTCATGATAATTATAACTTGAGAAAGATTGAAAAAATAATCAAATAACTTAATTATTGAATCTAGATAAATTAACATTTATCATTACTATTAATCTATGGTAGTAGAATAATCTTGAATATGATATATTATCCTATTTTTCTATATATTCATTTGACACTCGAGGCTTTGATTTGTGCTCATAGATTTATAATTAAAGCACTAGAAACTGATTTTTTTTCCTTTTTTTATAATCTTGAGCATGGTGGCCATTTTATTCTCACACGAAGCAGACTCCATTTCATGAGAATAATATACTATGGTGTTTTCATCCATAATTATCACATGTCAGGAAATACTTCTTTACCTTTTTCCCATTATCTACCATTTTCCAAGATTTCACTTATTCTATTACTTCCCTTTGAATCCATAAAACATGTATAATTATTTATATATCATGTTATAACATGATTATTTTTCTTAATTTGATGAGAGTATTTGGGAATGTACATCCCTTCAAAATACTAGCTTAGACCCATCAAAGAAATGATCATTCTTACTCTTTTGATTATCTGCATTGATGCATTTCCCATTCCTTCTCCTAACCACAATTTCTAAAAAATAGTATACGTCATATTAGATTATAAAATTATGATACATAATTTGTCATCTAAAAACTTGTGAAATACATAAAATCAATTAATTGTTTCTTGTATCTAATCTCATAGTCAAAAAATTGTTTATTTGGGTACATATTTACTATTAAATCTTTCATAACGGTTTGTAAAAATATATGAATTATCTTAAGAATGTCCTATGGGATTGTCAAACCCAATTCACAGAAAGGCCTTTTGTCATGTACCATCTTACATTGACTCAGGATCAACACACCTATTTATAGTTTTTACCCCTAGGTAAATTATTTCCCAAACTACACCCACTTCCACTATCCATAAATGGATGTATATTCCCGGAAGACCCACATAATCCTTACCTTTCCCAAATTCTAAGGTGTTGTTCTATAGTTATCATATTATTCCATATTAGGGTTATGTTCCCTAATCTATGTCTTCTAAATCAAGTTTCTAAGGTTTCTATTAAACCTTCTCTTATACCAACTATAAAGATCCCGAACATAGTAGCTTGGAGCTGGTGCCTTTGCTTATTACATTGCTAATATGAATATGTTTTGAAATACCAATAGACTGAATAGTTTGGTTTCTTTTTAAGAATATATACAATTATAAGTAATAAATTACAACTCAAAATAAAATATAACATTTAACCTCTATTGGAAACACCCATAAAATTATATGTTATCCCAGCAAGTCACTCATAATGCATATCGTTGCATCCTGGAGAAAAATAAAATATAAGAACATGGCAATATCAATTTCCCAATAAGGGTAAAAAATATTGTAAAATCTATAAAAAAGAAACATAAACTGTATGGCAGGGTGATTAAACAAGAGAACATTACATTAAAACATAATCACGAGCTTAATATTATAGGAATAATAGCAAAATAAATAATTCCATGTAAATAATCACTTGAGAATGAAACATAAACATGGTCATTAACTTTTAAAAAAATCACATTGTATATCAATTAATAATTTCATAATGAGGGAATTCATAATTCCCTAAATCATAAATATACTATCAAGGCACCACAAATTATTTCTACATAATAGGTAAGTCCTCAACCTGAAAACATTCTAGTTTGTCTCATGAGTCCTACCGATGCATCGAGGGGCTATAAGGGGCCCTTACCATCACTTACTAATTCCAAATAATTCTACATATATCAATTATAAATTTATATAATTTTTTTCCATACAAATTTCAAATATTTTAATCATAGTCACATATGAAAATAATATATGAAAATCATTGATAAAACCTTAAGATAATTACCCTTTTATTTTGGAATGAGTTCTATTGGAAAATCATTTTTATTTTCTAAAAAATCGGATTGTAATAATGAATATCATAGAAAGGAAAAAGGATGGATAATGAATTTTTTTAGGCATAAGTGATGTCAAAATGAAGTGAAAACAAGTAAAATTATTTTTCAGAAACTTTAGAAATGGGCAACTTTAGTGATGTTTATGAAAAAAATATAAGAGTCTTTAATGTGGAAAAGTCTAAATTGTTTATAAAACCAAAAAATTATCCAATATAGTTCATGATGATAAGAATATTGATTTTAGAAATATAATTTTGGCTAAAAATATATTATGGAGTGTACTAGAAAATGGGTATGAAATTAAAATGTTTCCTCAAATTGGGCTTTCTTATCCTGAGGAATTGAAAAGCGAAACATATAAATTTTTTAATTCCACATCAAATGAAGATAAAATAATCAGGATATATGATTTTACAAAATATATGAATAATTTAAAATATTTATGTAAAAAATTTATATTTACATTGGTGTAAAGAGAGATACATTGTAAAACGAATGAAAAATGGATGTTTAGGGAGAATCCCGTGTCATTTGAACGAAAATGTTCTGCACTTGTACATTAAGTACAATATAATGAAATTAGATTCATTAATAAATTAATTTAGAACATATTTAACTTATATTTAATTTATTATAATTTTATTATTTTCATTCTATGGCCTTTTGATGAGTTTGGAGATTCAATTTTTCCATTCAGAAGTATTCTTTTCCTTGGTTTCCATGATCAGTTTACTTTTATACATATAATGATGATCATGCAAAATTAAAATAGATGTCCCAAATTGAAATTATATGTTACTAATTATCTTCTAGTATATTATGTGTTTATAAATTTAATTTTTTTAATTGGGGTGAGGCTGAATCATTATACAAGACGTTAACGATATCTGTTTAGATTATTTTGGTGGTTATTTGATCATCAAGCACCAGTTTTGAGTTATAAATTAATATTATGTTTATATACATTCTTAAGAACATTAAATAAGTTTTAATTCACATATTATTTTCTTTTTTAACCATAAAAATTGATTTATGACCTGTCCTGAAGGATGAATTGATAAACAAAAACTTGTTGTTTGTGAAGGTGGAAAATCTGCATCTCAAAGATGATGTTTTCATCATTAAAATAAAAGGAAACGAGGAAGAGTATTTACAATGAATTTCATATTTAAATAATGACATTATAGTATATAAAATATAATGGTGTTTTCTGGTCACTTTGGGTAGGCGATGTGGGATAAGTATAAGAAACGAAAATAAATTGAATGAAAATTAAAAGAACAAAAAGGGATATTGCCACTTAAATTATTCTCCACGAGATCGTCTTTAAGGAAAGTGGAAATGGTCTTATGGGTGAGAAGAAAATACCAGAATTCAAGGGAGATGTTTGGGAGTGGTATTAGGTAGAAATTATACAATATTCAATGCATTGTTGGTATGAGGAGAAGAGGTAGTGATGGTGGTATTTATAGAGGAGGAGAGGGTTGTTTTTTTGAATTTTTTATTCATTTGTTTATTATTTTTAGTAAAGACTATGAATAGTTTAATAATTATAACAATATAAATTTAAATAATTATATATGGATCTAGATTATGGGCCTACATCATGCATACATAATCAAGGACTCTATAATTATTGTATTTATTAAATACAAAAAATTACCATATTTTATTATTCACAAAAATTTAACTATTTTTGAACAAATAAAAAAAATCCCCAGAAATAGTTTTCTATGTATAGATTTAAAAAATTAAATTAAAAAATTAAAAATATTTTTTAGAATATGTGAAATTTATTTCCGAAATAATAGCATCATTTTTTCAAAAAATACAAAATTTAACATTATAGCTAATTTTATGACACGTTAAAGTATTAACTAAGGTATCATAAAATTATATTATAATGATAAGAAAAAAGTATTAATTTATGAATCTATTTTATGAAAAATATTTTCTTTAAAATTTGAATATTTATTATAAAATTGTATATAAACATTTATTTTTCACAAAATACGAATACTTAATTTATCATTTTTAAAACATTTATCTATTATTTCCAAGATATAAATATATCATATTTTCATTTATTGGAAGTATAAATTTAATTTACACTTTAATTGGTGATTTTACAATTCAATTCATAAATATAATATTAACATCAAGAAAATGAGAGTTTTATAAAAATTGGGGGTTTTCACTTATTCACATGAAAAATAGTTTTTTAGGAAAATTCCAAAATTTCACCACAAGAAAATTTTGAAATTATGATTTTAAAAATGATGTTTATTTTTCTTAAAATAAATTTTCAAAGTTTTAAAATTTTATTATATAACATGTTCTTTATACTTTTTTTGTGAAAATTACATTAGATAAATATAACCATTTAATGCATAAAATTGGATTCATTTTTATCTTATTATTATAAAATCATATGGATTAATTTATAAACTTTTGATTAAATATTTAAAATATATAAATTTCATTAATACTATTAATCATCTTCAATTTAATTTCTAGGTTGTAATGGTAATTTTAAAATAATGATATTTAATTTTATATCATTTTTCGTTTAAGCTTGGTATTGTGTGAAACCTATGCTATCGAATAAATTAAACCTGAAAAGATACATATCATAAAATATTTTAGAGTTATAGGAAGTCTCATTCAGGTTCCCCTTCGGGAATGGGACTCTGGATGATCACCTCAGAAAAAAAAATTAATCTTAAAATGACAACAAGAGAGTTAATTTCACATTTAATCCCATCTTGAAAATGGTTTCCCTCAGTTTACTCATCTCCTTAAAATGAAGGAACAAATCCCTTTAAATCATGGAAGTTTCTAGAATAGTCTATCATAGACATACTCCTTCGAGTAAACCTCATAAACTTAGATACACCCTTATGCCTTATTATAGTGTGGTATATGTGTTATTATAACTTTTCATGAAAGTATTTCAACTCTATATTCTACATCTTCTCATTCTATGTCTGAATGTAAAACCAATGATTCACTTGACAATGTAAAATATAAGCCCCTAGGTTAACCCTCTTTTCAGTATTAATTTATAAATGTCCAAGGATAATCTAGGTTGACTCAATATGATACTCATATTTCATAGATCATGCATCTCTGGTGAATGTTATAGGGTGATACAATAATAATTCATATGTCAATTCAGACATACTATGCACAACCCACCGTGGGTCTCATTCAATAAACTATATAATGAATGAAAATTTCTTATAAAACTTTTCTACAGCTCATTATATAGAATCCTTGGCTTAACATACATGAATATGACATCAATTTTAAAGAATATTTGGCACATTACCAAGGTACACGCCTGAGGACCATAATAGTTAAGTGTCTTTGGAAACATGGAACAAAATATTATATCGTGATAACTGATCATCAATGATTCCTATAATGAACTTCCCCTTCAGTACTTATAATGAAATCCATTCTTCATATCCTCGGGAAAGGAAACGTAAGAAAGGGTGACACAAGACGCTCTATAAGGGTAAATAAAGGAGATACATAAGCATAACAAGAGCATAAGGGTATGAAAACATTCTAATAATATTTATAGATTATTTCATGAATATGAAAGAACAAATACATGAGTCATTGAATAAATATTATCATTTAAATGAATTATAATGGAATCAAGAGAATAATTCATGATATAATAACATATAAACAAGACATAGAATTTTTGGAATACATGTATTTATAAAAAATCATTCCCTATAGGTCAAGTATTATTTTTAAAAAACATTCTGGGCCATTCATAGGGGATACACAAAATATGTTGGAAACCCCAACACTTATATATTCAAAACATTCCTTTCAATGGAATGTGTTCACCCCCAAACCAACTTATTAGTCCAGAGTAACTCCCAATACCATCTTAGTAGACAAAGTCCTTTTCTAAACTGAGTTCACTCTCTATTTGAACCATGTGTATATCAAGAGATATAAGACATTAACTAATCAATTTAAGAGATATATAAGTCCCACCCATCACATAATGAATCATACATATAAGTTCCACCATAGTAAAACGTTCATCATACGATGAATGATAAATATTTATGGATTTTATAAACATCCTAACATAAACCATGAAATGAAATTGGTATCAAAACATGTCATCCTATCATAACCTATGGATAAGAGGTATGTTTTATAATCATTTCCCCAAATTATAACCGATTAAAATAAGTGGGTTTAATAAGCATATAACTCGTAGTGGAGAAATGGGTTTCATTGACCACATTCCATTAAATCACAAGTCATTAGGAGAAGGAATATAAATGGTACCCTAGGATGATATCTCTTGTATATCACAAACTATTTGAAATTATGAAACGATATATGGAGAGGGATTAGGAAAGATCAATTAGAGAATTTCTAAAAGAAAATAATCTTTATTTTAAAATTGCATTTTTTAACATTAAACAGTTTAAAAATACATTTCTATGAAAATTAATTTGAAAAAAATATAATGGATGATTTTAAAAACTTGTAAAACATTTTTGGAATAAAATATATTTTCATCCTTGATAAATGTTTTTTAGAATAATAAATACTTTTGAAAAATATTTTCACAGAAAATAATCATGCGAAATATAATGAAACTTTTATATTTTTTGAACAACTTTTATTTGAAAAGAACAAAAAAAAATTTAACAGAATTTTGAAAATGTTTCTAAATACTTTTCTCTGAAAATTTATTTGAAATCATATGAATGAAGCTTTAAAAATCCTTTCAAATAACTCATGAACATAAAACATCGTTCAATTCCTTTTTCATTGAAAACAAATTTAAAAGAAATTATTTTCCAGAATATTAGTAATTTTTTTCCAAATGAAAAATCTTTTAAAATTTAAAAGTATTTTTCAATGTAAGGATGGTTCTAATTATGGAATAATCTATACATATCGAACATTCTTTTTGTGATATAGAATTTTTGCCTCAATCCGAAAATGACTAGAAGATTCATTTTTATAAACCAACTTTCAAGAAGTTAATAATTTTCTAAATATTTAATTTGTTGAACATATAATAATAGCATAAAATCATTTAAAAAATTTCAAAAAAATATAGTTTTGGAAGAACACATTTTTTTGACTGAAATGAGAAATAAAGTATGATATTCTTAAAAACGTTTTTATAAATTTATTACGAATATAAATACTATAAAATAGTAAAATTAAATGAGGATATCATAAATAACCATAGGAGAAGAAACTTCCAGATAATTATTGATATATTGATAACAAGATTTCATAAATGGAAGCTATATCACAAACACTCAAGCTAAATAATGAGATTAAAACAATAAACTATTACCAATTTTGTAACTTTGAATCGCAACACCCATGAGAGAATAAAATTACATAATTCTTAAAATATCATTAAAATAATGGTATTCATGATAAAACATATCATAAGGTTGAATATAAAACCAATAGAAAAATATAAGTGTAAAGCATTGCATGTATTATAAAGATAGAGAATTGAGAAAAACATTACTTTACTGATTTTTTAACTCATGGACCATAAACACCATCAATTAAATATCAGAAAATGGACTTTTAATGAAAATAAGTATACTTATAATAATAATATAGTTCATTCATTGGATGTATATACACCATATAAAAATAAAGGAGTGGTGATTAAGGTATAAATGTCACAGAAATAAACGTGAGATGAGAAAACCCTCACCTTAAGCCTTGAATTTCTTCCCACACCATCATAAATCCTTTATAATACATATAATTTTATTATAAATATACCAAAGGACCATATTATTATATCCAATGACATATATTATTTTATTATTAATTTATATTACCCATTTATTAACAATTCCCTGTTAATGTTTCATTGTGGGTAATATTCGCTTTGTTTTTTATATTTGTTTAGATTCGTTATTATTGATACTCTTACATGGATCATGATTTAATAACTTCTATATGTAAAATATTATTCTAATATCATATATATTATTTTTTAAAATTTTTATAATAATTTATAAAATATTGAAATTTGAAATGGAATACATCATTCATGGAGACGGTAGGGCATACATACGCATGAATATTGTTTTTGTTTTATTATTGAATTTAAATAAATAAAGTAACTGAAATATATTCATATATAAATATATTATAATTAATTTATTATTTATATGGCATACAAATCATATAAATTTAATAAATCTATCCTTAATACATTCCATGAAAATTGTGAATGAATCACTTCGCTTTGAAGATGTGTTGTCCACATGTCCACAAACAAAGTTATCATATTTTTATAAAATGGAAAGCAAATGGTATGTTTTATAAAATAATTAAATAAGAATATATAAATAATTAATATCATATTTATAATATAAAAACATATTTTTTTCATAATTCTCAACCA
This sequence comes from Viscum album, assembly GCA_963277665.1. NCBI lineage: Eukaryota > Viridiplantae > Streptophyta > Magnoliopsida > Santalales > Viscaceae > Viscum > Viscum album. The sequence goes on from OY728156.1 coordinate 1,120,131,933, forward strand.
TGATAGGTGGTAAAGGGTAAATGAATGACCTCAATTCATGAGGTGGTAGTTCTCTGTACACACAAATAGTAAGATCACTAAAAACTTGATGGATGTGTGGGTATTTGTAGGTTGAAACATGATGTTAAAGACATATAAATATATATAGGTTACTTATGTTATTATATAATCATGTAATAAGAATAATTGAGGCTATGGAGAATGAAAATAAATTACCAGATCTTATTGAATGTTATTACCTCTTCCTTGGGTAAATCCTACTAGTTTACACAAAAGAACATAACTGGGGGATTTATACAAAAAGGAAGGAATCTAGGATAAGGGGAGAAAATTTGTGAAGACTTTTTTTTCTAGTTTTCTAAGATCCTAATCTCTTCATATGTGTGAATAAGTGAGGGGGAGTTCCCTTTTATAGTAGAGAAGTGAAATTTTTTAAATATAAAAAGGTAAACACAACTAAGAGGTCTACCATACATCATGCAGAGTAAATAATTGTTCATTTTACATAAAAGAGAGGAACATGTTTAAATATGTCCATATAATGTATTTTGTACATGTCTATAGGTTATTTGGCCCCTTAAATTAATGTTTAAACATTGAGTAATCTTGTTTTAACATTAATCACTATAATTAATATTAATTACTTCTATAAATGTTTTTTTATAAAAAACTATGATTTACTAATTTTAAATTATAAATGGTTATGATTCCTTATATGGATTGTTTTCCAAAATATAATCCTAGATGTAGTATAAATTAATATAAAATTAATCTCGTAGTTGGAATGAGAAAAAAAGATGTTTTAGTGTAAACGTTCAAACATTTGAATTGTTTTTGTTTCCAATTACAAAGAAAAATTGTTTAAAATTCATTAAATTCAATTAATTAAATTAAAAAATGATCTAAATTAAACTTAAAACCGATTAAAAATATAATTTAAAAATATATTTATATTATATGAGAATTTAATTTTTAGTTAAAATTCTGTATTCTTTCTTTATTCATAATAAATGAACCATTTCTGAAAAATAACCAAAAAATATCAAAATGTATATTTTGAGATTATTATTTAAAAATGGAATTTATTTTTTAAAAATATAAATTATGAAATTGTGAAAAATTATATATAAAATTGTTTTTCCATGAAAAGGTTGTAAAATTAACGTTTTCAAAACTTTCAATTATTTATAAATTTTAATTTATATTTATCTTACACCTATAAAATATATTGGATTGCTGTCAAAAGAAATTATTGTATATTTAATATTCAAATTTTATTAAAATCATTCATCAAGTGTGTTTTGTTTAATTTATTGTGATAAAATGGTGTTTTACATAAAGAAATAATATTCTTTGTAAAAGAATTTCATTATTTTTAAAGAGTTATTAATTTTACTTATAACTAATTTAAAACCAAAGGAATCATTTTATATACATGTGTAAATAATATTCTCACATCTTAGTTAAATTTTTTCAAACTTATATTCCAATAACTATGTGGAAATGATAATAATATTTTAATAACAATATAAATATTATATTGCAGTTTGGTAAAATTTGGCCTTTTCTGCAATGCATGTTATGGGAGGAACTCAACATTGCATATAACATAAGAAAAACATAGTGTTTAATGTACCTAATTTTAGTCATGGTTTTTGGTGTAGCACAAGAATAACATGGTGCCTTTTACATTTAAATCTATAAGTAATTATTTTTTATAACATAAGTTCTATTTAGTGTTTTGTGAAATGAAAAATATCAAAAGGATTAAATTAATTCAAAAAAATAATGAAATATTGAGGTGTTACATTCCATCTCCCTTAAAATGAATTTCTCCCTCTAAATTCATGAGGAATGTCAATTTTTAATACATTAATGTTCCTTTCATATAATCCCAAATCATAAAATTTAACGCTAAAACATTATATAAAAATGTAATGTTAGAAATATAGTAGTTACCTAATGAAATTCCAAACTAGGTTTACATATAAGAAAACATATACGGTATGTGAAAATATGGATATGGATGGGAAATATAACTATCATGTTTTGATGCAGAGTGATAGAGAACAGATCTAGTGGAAAGTTAATTATCACAAATCCATAATCCAATTAGGCTTTAAAAAATATCATTGATATCATGAAAAAGGATTCTAATTGGACAAAATTAAATTTTAAGACCCTTTTAGAAAAGAAGAATATTTTTCATCAATATATATAATTACATGATTTTATGGAAACCACACCATTTTTGTGCCTTCATCACTTTCCACTTCGTCTCTTACTCCATGAAATCATGGTGAATTTTTAATTCTTGAGGTTTAAATAGATCATGATGTAAAATAATAAGTCATTTCATCTACCATTAGTTAGAATAAAAAAAGAATTTCAAAAGGTATCTAATGTTAAAAAATCCTCATATAGAGGGATAATATAAAAAACAACATCCAAAGTCTACCTTAAACCATTCAAAAAAAATTTAACCTTATAACAATTAGGAATGATGAAAATAAAAAACTTGAAGAAGAAGGTCAGTAAATCAAACTAACATTGATCCCCATTATATTACAAGGTAGTTTTTGGTTGTCACATTCCAAACATGGGAATATCATTATCATTTATTCTCAAAAAATATTTTAATTTTCTGAATTACCATAAAAAATATATTGGGAAATTTTATTATTTCTTATTAATAATATTATTGGATATATTCCTTAAATTCAAATAGTTGTAAAACTTGTCCATGATAACATACAAAACTTTTTCAAAAACTCATTAATCAGTTCTAAGGAAATCAATACCATCCAATTTACTAATTGATATCAAACATATAATTAACTAAACAGAAATATACCTCAATCAGGAAAATATTAAGGGTTATCTTTCCATTAATATATTATATTCCATGAATATTACCTCACCATTTAATCATTTTTTAGTCCATCAGAACCATTCAAAATATTATTATAATTCCATAGAGAAAAACATAAACTGAACAATCATTATATATTTCAAAATTTATAATTATTGATTCCCAATAAATAAACTCTTTGATTACTTGATCCTTAAGACAATAAAAGGCTACCTCGCCTTATTAGTTAATACCTCTTTCTATTCACATTTCACCTATTTTCTCATCATCAAATGAAATATAAAAATTACCAATACCACCTTTAGGATTATCTTCATGATATTTCTACATGGGACATTAATTTTCATAATTCATATTAATTACAATTTTAATGAATTCAATCATCATGGATGTCTTATGGAGGAAAATATTCACATCCATTATGCTAACTGAAATTTTCATTTTTTACTTTGTAGCTACTTTATTTGTGTCATTCTTTTCACAGTAACAACATATTCATGTTCCTATAAGACATCAACTTGGGTACATCTTTCCATATTCTTGTCACAAAGGAAACCAAATATTCTTTCCAAGATGATCTATCCTACCCAAACTCTAAACTAAATCTTTTTTTCTCTTATATTATGAGTCCGAGAGTAGGTTAAAAAACACATTGTTAATCATGTTCTGTAAAATCCATTAGGCATGATCATAATGTCCCTCACTCTAGTGTTCATCCCATTTGACTGCTCATCAAAAAATTATTTGTCACATTCAATGTTAACCCATTTCATTTCAGTTCCTACCATACACTAAAACCTTAAATCATAGTCTGAAAATCACTTATCATTGTAGATAAATGCATAATCATGAAAATAACTTATAGTATGTATATATTATGAAACATTCCTTTCAATATATTGAAAATTAGTATTATCCTCAGTTGAAACAACATAAATATCATTAGAAATATCCATAACTATATAATTAAATATATCTCATACTCTTTTCCAAAGGTTTACTTAACTATTCATTTGATACCAATAATAGAAACCTAGGACTAAAATACATGTATATTACATCAATTTAGATGATTATTAAGATCATTTCAAAATTAAATTCCCTTAGACTATTATAGTTTACTCTATTTGGAATCCTAGAATAAAATATTCTATATTAGTGAAATATCTTGAGTGTTTCCTACAATTATATTATCTTTTCTATTTATACCTAAGGTGTTCTTTATAACATGGGGAAAGGAAACATAATAAAGGGCGAGAATAGATTCTTAGAAATTATATGTTATGGAGATAAAAAAGTGTAACATGTGCATAAGGGTATGAGAATAAGATAATTATATTTTAAGATCATAACGTTCATATCAGCGATCAAATACATGAGTCATTTTGTTAAGATTTTCCATTTGTAAGACATGAATAATAAGGGAATCCGACACATAATCCTTTAGAGAATAACTTAAGAATACGATATAGAGTTTTTTGCATATGTGTATGCATATAATATTTTTCCGTAATAGTTATGGATTTTTTCCACAACCTATCAAGGCACTTCATGGGGGCTACACCTACTAGGAGTGTCACACCCCCATCTGCTATATCAACCCATTCCATGTAGTGTAATGGGTTTACTCCACAACAATCTTAGTTGTCAATGTTCACTCCCAAGGCCATCTTAGATGACAAATTCCTTTAATAACTTGAGTCCACTCACTGTCCAATCCATGTCCATCTAATTAGATATAAATAATTACCCAATGCATTGGAGGGAGATATAGGTTTCACCAATCAAATAATAAAATCATAAATATGTGTGACATAAGATAGTAAAACATTTATCATATCATCACCTATAAAAAGAGATGGAATTCATAAATATTATCTCACAACAAATTAAATAAAAATGGGTATCATAAATATTTCATAATATCAAGAAATGTTTAAAATAGATGGGGTTTAAGATCATTTCATAAAGGCATAACCCATGAAAATAATGGTGTTTGATAACTATATAACATGTGGTAGAGAAATAGGTGTCATAGACATTGTGACATTAATACCTAAACTGTTCAAAGAACAAATATTAATGACACCCTTATGTTATATCCCTAGTATATATTAAAATATATCAAAGGATGACACCTTATATGGAGAATTATTTTGAATGATCACTTGGGACATTTCTAAAAAGATATAATATTTTTTTAAAATCAGTTTTTAAAACATTAAATGTTTTTTAAATCTATTTATCTGGAATTTTTTTTGGAAAACATGTAATGGATTATTTGAAAAATATATAAATCATATTTTGAAGAAGGTATCCTTTCTTCCTTAAAAATTTATTTTTGAAGCATAAAACCTTTTTAAAACCATTTTCTTTGAAAATAACATTTACAACATATAAAGGAATCTTGGAAACATTTTGAAACATATTTATTTTAAAATAAAATTTAAAACATATAAATGAAGGTTGAAAATTCTTTTAAAACCATCTATTTAAAAATTGATTTGAAAAAATATAAGAGATGCTTTGAAAATAATTTAAAACACTTCTTGAAAATATTATTTTTGAAATAAGTTTTCTTTGAAAACCACTTAAAAAATAAATTTAACGAATATTAGGGAAAAAAATTTCTTAAAAATAAAAATTGGAAACATTCAAAGGAATCTAAAAAGTAAGGATAGTAATGATCCATAGATTGAAAAATTCATTCTCTTCCATAGAATATTCAGAAAAGTTCTTCAATCGAAAAACAACAATAAGATTCATTTTAAAAAATATATATTATAAAGGGATAACATGGGTGAAAACTTCTTATAAAGAACACTTTAGAATAGTAGAAAATCTTTTAATTTTTTTTAGAAAACCTGTTTTTGGAAGAACACAGATTTCTGATAGAAGAGATAGATATAGTCAAATTATAATAAATTTTTTTTCTTAATTATATTAATTAACATATAGTGTAAACATATTTCCCTTAATTTAAGATATCATGAATAAAGAGATAAGAATAAAATTTTTGGTAATTATTTAGATATGGTTCATAATATTTCATCAACAAAAGCTTAATCATAACCAATCCAAATTAATGATGAGATTATAACAATAAACTATTATTACTTTGGTAACTTCGAATTGTAATACCAATGATATAATAACAAAAAATGAAGACTAAAATATAATTAAAATAATTATATACATTAAAAATAATTTTTAATGGAATTATATACACCCCATAGAAATACTTATGTTCATAACATGGAATTTATCTAAAATAAGGCCAATTGGGACAGAAAATACTTTACTGATTTTGTATATTTTCAACCACAAACCCCATGAAAGAAATATCATAAAATGGATATGTAAATACCAATAAAATTAACTATAAAAATAAAATAAAATAATTATTGTAAGTATATACACCACATAATAATAAATGAGTAGTGAATAAGGAATAGGTCTTACCGAAATAAATGTGGGATGAGAAAACCCAAACCTTAAGTATTAAAATTATTTTTACATGTAAAAAAATACCATTTAAGAAATATAATTTTATTATACATTTTCAAAATAACCATATTATTATATAAAATTACACACATGATTTTATTATGAATTTATATTACCCATTTATAAAAAAATTCAAAGTTAATGTTACGTTTCAGAAAATACATGTCATTATAGATCCTCTTACATTGATCATGATTTAATTTTTTAAATAATAAAAAACATGATATAAATATCATATATATTCACTATATAAATATTTATGATAATCTATAAAAAAATGAAATATGAAATTGAATACACCATTTTTGGAGATGGTTGGTCGTACGTACGTATGAAAGTTGTTCACGTCATCTTATTGTATCGAAAGAAATAATGAAAATGGAATATTTGTAGATATAATAATATATTCTCATTTAAATATAATAATTATTTCATAAATATGAAATACAATTAATTAACACATGCCCAATACATTCAATGCAATGAGTTAACAAATCACATCACTTTGAGGTTGTTGTAGCGCACATGTCCAGAAACGAAGTTGTCCTATTTACAGAAATTGGAAATAATGAAGGTATGATATATATAATAATTCAAGAAGAAAAAATACATAAAAAATATCTCATATATAATATATGAACACCACATCTATCGTAATTCCAAACCATGAGGGGTGGTAAAGGAAAAACGAATGACATCGTTTCACATGGTGGTAGTCCGTTATCCACACAAATTGTACGTTCAATACACATTTAAGGGAAGTGTGTGCAAGTGTAGATATAAAACATATAATAAAAACATATAATTTTATTTAGGGTACTTATTTTTATTTATCATAATTTAATAAGAATAATTTAGGGGATGTATAATGAAAATTAAAAAAATAACTTCGGGAAATATGTTACTTATTCTTTGGGTAACTCTTCTTGATTTTCTCTAAATGGTTTCCTTGGTTGGATTTATTAAAAAATATAGCATTATAGGATTATGGGAGGGATATATTGAGTACACTTGGGATGTTTATGGATGATACATTGGGCATGGGAGGTGTGAAGAACTAAGGGGGTGAGTTCCCTTTTATACTGGAGTAGGAGTAACAATATTGTAAATGTAAAAAGGTCAAAACTATTTAGTGGTATCCCTTATATCATTTGAATCGCATATTTTACCATTTTAGATAAAATAAGTTAGTTGGTATATATATGTCCACACAATGGATTTTATACATGTTTCTAGGTAATTTGGTTATATAATGAAAATTTTAACCCCCAAGGAATATTTTATTTACAATAATCGTTGTAATTAATTTTAATTACCTGCACTAATAATTTTTATAAAAACTAAGTAGAAGTTATTAGAAATTATAAATTATTAGGATTAAAAATATGGAATCCATTTTTTCATTATATAGTCACAGAAATTAAAGAAAATAATTTTAAATTAATTCGGTAGTGGGGACGAAACAATAAGTTTTTTAAAGTGTAAACGTTCAAATGTGTGAATTGTTTTTATATCCATTTTCAATGTAACGTTGATTCAAATGAACTAAATTGGATTAATTAATTTAAAATTTATCTAAATTAATAATATAACCTCATTAAATTTCAATTAAAATATATAATTAAATTAGATGAAATTGTAGTTATCAATTTAAATTCAGTACTTTTTTCTATTCATAAAAAAATGAAACCTCTCAAAAAATACGAAAAATACACCCAAAATAAATTTTGAAATTAATAATTAAAAAATGATGTTCATTGTTCAAATAAAAATAATAAAAGATTCAAGAATTATATTGAAAATTGGTTTTCTATTAAAAGGAGCTAAAATTACCTTTTTGAAGAAATACTACTTTTTTCATAAAATTTGATATATTATTTTATTGAAGCTATAAAATATATTGGATTAGTGTTAATGAATCTAGTGAATATTTAATATAATAATTTTTTGAAAAACATTCATCAAATGTTTGTTTAATTTATTGGGATAAAATGGTGTCTGTACATAGAGGAATACTTTTATTAGAAAAAGGAATGTTCATATTTTCAAATAGTTATTAATTTAATTTATAACTACTTTATAACCAAAATAATAAATTTAGATAAATGAGTAAAAATATTTTCAGACAATAGTTAATATTATTCCTAAATAACATTCCAATGGCTAAGTGGTAACTATAATAATATTCTAATAATAATGTTAATAATATATTGTAGGCTTGTAAAACTTTGTCTTATGCGTAACATAAGCTATCAATGTAACTCGACATTATATGTAACAAAACCCAAACATAGTGTTTCATGTACCAAAAGTTAATCTATGACTTGTGTGCTTTTTAGGCTTAACTTGGTGTTTTGTATAATATAAAAAAAACATAATACATTCATATAACAAAATATATATTCAGTGTTCTGTGAAATGAAAAATATAAAAAAGATTAAATTAATTTTAAAAATAATTTAATAAAATCTCAGGGTATTATTGAATCACCTAGTACTATTGTAGCCTCATGTTCCACTCTTGCAGGATCATTTCCAGTCATATACTCTTACCATCCTATCAAAAAGTGTCATTATAGAGGCATATATCTATAATGAAAAATAAACTTCTTAGGACACATAAAAAACATTGTCACATTTATGTATGATATATTCATATAATATCATAACAAGTAATCCCCCTGCACCACACTATATGGTCAAAACTAATTCATTATCACTACAATCAAACATCCCTCAACTAGGTCATGGAAAAAATAGGTTAAAATTTTCCATTATAATGTTTCCCATTAGAAACCCATATTTTAATTGTAAATGACCACATTTAGGATCATTTACAGATGTCAATTTCATATTTGGAACCATTTATCATAAATTACTTATATAGATGAAATTATTAAATATAAATAACTCACCCAAAACTAGGAATGCCATGCATGCCTAAAATAATGCATGTCCCAATGAATCCTAACTTCCAAGAATGTGGAATGTATTTGCAATACTCATCCCATATTATTCCCAAATAGAAATAAATAAAAAACATAATTACATCACACAATAAGTGCATCACTCAAGGTTAAATATCATCCAACTGTAATAGAAAACATCAATAATAAAAATCCTACCATTTCTACATGGGGTTTCACCTATTCATGGGTTATCTACACCCACACAAGAGCTCATGACAAAGGAATGACTCATCCTTATATCATGTTCTCATTTACCAAATAATAATAAAAAATAATATAAAATAACCCCATGGGTAAAACTTTATAAATTCAATACCCATGTGTCACATGCCAATTTCCTAAACCGATTGGTAAAAGGACATCAGGTGCACCTCCCCGTATGCTAGAGGTTGTTTAATTGTAGTGAAGGTATGATAAATAATTTTGGGTGGCTATACCCACTTTTTAAATGTAGTACAATAGAATAAATTTATAAACAATAACCAAATGATAAATAGAATTTAAGAAAATAATTCTATAACCAATAAAGAAAAACCTCACTTGATAATACAATAATAGAGATAAAAGACAACAAAAAATAGTAAATATTTCATGCCGAATATGTTTCAAGTGTCTAAAATAACCCAAAATAAAGACACACTAACATCGACCAAGTGGGTCCCGAATTCATGTTTGGTTCAATCATCCATGATTCCGCCCAATATAGCCATCCAATGGAGGGATCTTTCCATTATCCTATATTAAAAACACGATGTCTATTTAGGTATAGATTAGGCATCCCGAGTATGGTTTGAGTACAAACCAGTAGGCCACCACCAATGGAATCTTAAAAAATATCTAGTCTATAGTAAGGAATGTGGTTTTATAATGAATAAAACACAATTAATAAAGTAAATAGTTTTCTATATTTAATTTATTCATCAATTAGCCAAATAAAAAAATATTTTCATGAAGAATCTGAAACAAAAAATACCTTCTTCGTCCCATGCCAGACTCTGAAACATTGACCTAGGGATATCACATTTCATTCAATCCAATGGGTTTACATTACTCATTTAATTTAAAATTAATATTCAAATAATGATGGATAAGTACAATAGTTTGGAAACACATGGGTATTTGTAGCAGAAGAACATATCCCAAAACTCTGTGATAACTTGTAATATATATATATATATATATATATATATATATATTGGGCCTAACATTGTTGTTTGTCACCCCATGGGTATGTGGAGATACAGTACCTACCCCACAACTCAATCAAAAATATCACACACATGGTTCCACTTTTATACTACTTATTAATCATTAACAATAATCATTAATCATACTATTTCATAATATCATTATTTAAATAATATTGTAACACCCTATGAATCATTGTCAAATTTAAGATCCATTATTCAATCAATTTCATAATCAAAATTTTCACCAATTTCATTTTCACATTGTTCCATCATTTTCATAATAACATTATTCCATAAATTTCATAATCCCATCAATTAATTATACAATTAAATAATTCGACTAAATATGGAATTTTCAAATATGTAAATTGAAATTTTAAAATTAGATACACATAATTATAATGAAGTATATGGGAATTGAAAATTAGATAAAATGCCTCAAAGTGGTTGATGGAAGTTCGCCAAACAGAAATTTTTAAATAGTAGTGAAATTTTAAAAACTGAAATGGAATGGGTGATCTATAACTGAAACCTATGATCAATATCCAAAGATAAATTGTAACAACCCGAGAATTTATGAAAAATATTCTTTTTAATTTTATTAATGTCTTGTGTTGTACGCTACACCAAAAGAAGCTTGCACAACACACCTTCTTGACTTGCCTTGCATTACACGCAATCACGACCTTCCTCGATAGCGTGTGTAATACGCAATACCGAGTTTCACTAAACAACGATATGCTATTAAAATAATATTAAAACTAGCCGTTATGAATCGTAATAACAACTTTTTGAAATTATGTAAATCTTATTTTTCAAAGTGAACTTCATTTTTGGATTCGGAGTATCGAATTTAGCCTAAGGTGAAATTTTGGTACATTTCGGATAACTTTCATATTCTGATGAATAGTGAAAATTACTAAATTTTAGTTAAAAACAACTTTTTCAATCGAAATAATTAATAGTGATAAATTATTAATTTGAGTGGTTTTAAAGTATATTTAGAATATATTTTTACAATTTAATACAATGTTGGTCATTGGTTGTAATTTCACATTTAAACCAGACATAATCAAGTGTCAATCTTTTGATATATATTGTTTCCTAAAAACACGCTATTTATTTTAACAGCAGGATTTAATTATAAAATTAATTAATGCAACTTCTATGTTATGAATTTGGTAAAATAGATTTCATTTTTGAATTCGGAATATGAAATATAGCTTAGGATGAAATTTTGGTATTTTTCTGAAAACTTTCAATTTTTGATGAATAGTGAAACCACTAAGTGGTAGGTTAAAAACTGAATTTTGCATAAAACTTAATTTTACCGCTTCTGTGAATGGAATTTCGAAAATCCGAGAGACACGGTTAATATCAAGGACTAAAATGTGGTTCAATGAGATGAAAATAATTTTTTGGTGAATAGTAACTTTTTACTTTTTTTACCGTGGTTAATAGTAAATAGGGTAACTAAGGGTAAATATGATATTACTATTACCCTAACACATGTCCTAATTCTATTGGATAATTGTAATTCGACCAAAAACAAACTTAGGAATAAAAAAATGACCATTTAGGCCCATTTGGATTAGATTAGGACATTTATTATTAATTTATTTAAAGAAGGGTTAAAATAGTTAAAATCAATGTTTAATAAGTAAATAATTTTTAATATGGGGTTATACATAAGATAAATTCGATTGTAAATATTCATTAGAAAGCTAAAAAGATTTCCTACATGATGGTATTTTATTTGTAATTTTTAGACATCAAATAATTTAATTTATTTATGACACAACGATGATGCAGTAATTATCTTATTAATGAAATATTGACATAATTGATGTTATAAACACCAAAATAAATGTAATTTGAGATTTTTATTGAATTCCACTAATTTTCTAGGTTACTATGATATATTAATGTTGATTTAATAAACTTGGTTCGAACATATAATTCTGTTATGACTTTCACAAAAATCACATATCAAATAGTGTCAAAATTGACACAAAATAGTTTTTAAATCAAATATTATATTATTAATTGTTATTTTATTCTAAAAAATCTAAGGTTCGGAAAAATGACTTAGATATGGATATATATATTAATAATAAACAATTTGGGGTTCGTTTGGCATGTTATAGTAAGTTTATTAACCATATAGTGAAAGAAAACAAAAAGACACGGTAAAAGTTAAATTATTTAACTTAGAGTTAAATCTAATTGATAAGGTTTAAAATAATATCCAAACATGTCTAAATTTAATTGGTTGATGAGATTACAACCCTATCTCATCTAATCTTCGAATATGAGTCATTTTTGGAGGTTTTTAAGTGGGGTTAGATTTATTATAAATTAATATTTTTAAGAATTCCTAAGGTGCCCCTCTCCTCCCTTATAAAAGGACACCTCCTCCCCCTCCTCCTCACACCAATTTGAGCACTCAAGCTCGGCCAACCCCTGCCAAAATCTCTTCTCCACTTCCCTAGAAACATCCTAGAGGTTCTGGTATTCCTCAAAGACCAATTCTAGTGCCCTAAGAGGAGGTCTCAAAGAGGCACTTCAAAGAAGAGGTAATTACCGTTACCAATTCTTTCATCTTTATTTCTTCTTCCACTTCTTCTTCTTAGGTTGTTTCATTATGAAGTAATAACATCAGTATCACTCATATACTGATATGTTATTATAAGTATTAAACAACCCTATTTCACCATCTATCCATCCTACGGAAAAAGAAATCACCACGCGTGCGTACGTACGGAATACCGTCTCCACGCCGTGGTGTAATCTATTTTCCACTGCCACCTTACATGGATGGGTATAATGGTGTAAAGAATAACTATACATAGTTATTAAAACATCATATTGATTCTGATATATTGTATAATCCACTTCAATTCAGTTCAATATTTATGGAAATGATATCATCGCTCGTGCGTACGTACGGACTACCGTCTCCACGACGCGATGAGATTCATTCTCCATGTTAACCATTTAAGAATGATTATAAAGTATATATAAGAAATAATAATGAAATATATGACATTATAAAGCTACTTGATTTATGTATATATATACATATGTATGTCATCTACTTACTTCCATTTCAAGACAATAAGGAAAGGAAAACAGCGTTCATGCGTACGTACGGACTACCGTCTCCATGAACGGTGATTTTCATTTTATTTATCTACCTATTATATATATATATATATACTGAATATATATGATATATAAATCATATTTTATATTCTTGAAGTAAGTAAATCATGATATAAGTAATAACGATGTCAAGAACAACAAGTCAAAACACCTACGATAAATGAAACGATTTTACCCAAAACGCTTCTTTAACATGGAATTTACAAAAGAACGGGTAATATAATGTCATAAGTGAACCATATATGATATCATAACAATGAATATGATTCTGTAATAAGTCAATAACATGATTTAAATCATTATACAGGAGGTTCGGACACTTACAAAGCAAGTCGGACCTAAGGTAAGGGAAATATCACAATCTCATTTTTATCCGAGATTGTTTGTACTTTGAAATTTACTGGGGTATATTTTATCATCCACATCCATGTTTCCTCAATATGTAATGTTATTTACAACAACCTACAATTGTTTAAATCCAATTTTACCCTTCGGTGAGTTTTAGTAAAAGATATGAAAGGAATCTTTTGTCGTTTTTCGTACGAGGTACTTTTTGACTTTTCCGACAAAAGTACGAAGAATGTTTTTTAAACTTAAATGGCACGAACGGATTTTTACGGTTTTATAAAGCCTTATTTTCATGAAGCTTCCTACAAAAGATTTCATGACTATTTTTAATAAAATCTCTTTCTTTTAAAATTTCATGATGTTTTGTGAAAAGAAATTGATTTTGAAGAAGAAAGGATATTTTCCTCAAGAATTCATTTCAAGTGTTTTATCAAAATTATTTTCCATCTAAGATAATAAAGGGTTCTGTTTCTATCCATATTTTTACATTGATTTGACTATGTTGTGATGGAATTATGTTTATGAATTCCTTTATCTTATATGAATGGTTTTATGATGTCATGTTGTTTAAGAATCCCATTTTTTTTATTACATGGGTTATGAAATGATGTATGATTTATGATTTTGTGGCACACATAAGAATGGTATCATTATGAGATGGGTGGGACCTATATCTCCCTCCAATGCATTGGGTAAAGATTTTATATCTCATGAGATAGACATGGCTGGAATGGTAGGTTATACCGGTTCAGTGAAACAGGACTGAAACGAGGATTACTCGATTCAGAAAGGGACTTTGTCCACTAAGATAGTCTTGGCAATGAGTCTTGACTAACAAGAAATGATTCTCTATGATTATGTGTGTATGCCACAATGAGTAATGTTTTAAGTTATGATTTCATTTCACTACTATGATTTATCCCATGTTATGAAATTATGCTCTCTTTTGCAGGTTAAGATTTCCAAAAAAGTTATGTTCTTATGAAAATTATGTGATTGATATTTCTTTTGTTTACCCTTACTGAGCATTTGAGCTCACCCTTTTATGTTTTCTTTTCCCCAGGATATAAAGAAAGGTTTTAGGTAAAAAAAAAGAATGACCTTTATGGGAGATATTGAAGAACTTTCACCACGATTAGAAGATTACGTTCCGAGTTTCCAAAGACACTAAACTATTACGATCCTTTAGTGTGTGTTTTTGTTATGTACTAAGTATTCCGCAAATGTAATGTAATGTCCATGTACGTCAGGCTACGGGTCTCTACAGTTGGTATCAGAGGAAAGGTTTTGTCAACCTTTGGAAACTAGGATGCGAAAACGTTAGTGAGATCCCTAGAGATATTTCTAAGGTATGTCTAGGGATGTCCCTAAGGATAAGTATACGTATAGGATATAGTCCTAGAACAACAGTAACGATCTTAGAATTTAACCTAAGATGTTAGATAATGAAGTTATTCCCCCTTTATTATGATTTTTGCATCTCACACTATTCTTTTTGGGTTTTAGAAAATGGATGGAAACAAGGTGATTCACGATAATGGAGGATATGCTGGACAATGGAATGATATTCTTCATGAGAAACCAAATGAAATGGGATTTGGAAGTCCAAACATCATTATTATGCCGAATCAGCAATCTCACAATATGATCAATAAAGTAAAATTTGGTAAGTTTCCTGACTCGACTAATAAGAGAAAGATGGAGTTCCATGATGATCATAGAGGAAAGAAAGTTCAATTTCCCCTATGTAAATCATGTGGGAAGAGGCATCAAGGAGAATGTTTCAAGGGAACTGGAAGATGGTTTGGGTGTGGAAACGAAGGACACAAAGCAAGTAAGTGCAAAGGAAAAGGGTCGATTAACACCATGGATGAGGATAATGGTATTGCTACGACATCAAAAATGGTTAAGTGTTTTAAATGTGGAATGTATGGGCATTATGCAAACAAATGCCCTAAGGGAAAGACTCATGAAGAGAATCAGTATGGTCATATGGGTAGTATTTATGTGGATGATGATGAAGAGACTACAAATGATATGTGAGATGAAAGAATTTTTGAAGCTCGGTCAATGGTTTGAGAATGTAGTGGAATGATTACATGTTTATCATGTGTAATTTTGGAATAAAGAGACATCTATGGATTGTTGCACTGTTGTCTTTCCTTGTGTTTTGAAAGTGTATGATTAATGTTACCAGTATCCATGAAAGGTTATTCATATATTTTTGGAATGTAGATGATATGCGCATAATGAAGGGATAAGGAGAAAATTAAATGTTTGATAGTATTCATGAGCTCATGATTGATATAAGGACTAAGTGATATCATGGTTTGAGTATATAGAATTTTGAGGATTTCGGTATGTGAAAAGTGTTAACTTTTAACTGCATTCATGTTTTCACTAAGGTTCAATGGGTATTCAAGAGAGTACAAGATTAAGGCCTTTGAATGTTTGGAATGTGATCAACAAGATATATCTTATGATATATGGGGATCAACGATGGTATTAAATCTCTGGTAATCGTTTTCACTATGTTATGAGAATGGACTGCAGTATTATGAGCCTAAAGATTGGAATGGTTTATGTTGGATATAAGTTAGTATTGTTTAAGGATAGAAGTTTTTTCGATATTATTGATGGGATGTTATAGTAATATAGTTTTAGAAAAAGGACAACCTGCAGGACGGGCGACAGCCCATCGCTTCGGACAAGGCTGTGGGAATCGAACCCACAACCGAAGTGCGACTAGCCTTTATCGCCTACCACTGGCCTATAGGAAGTCCCTGTTTAGTAGAAACTAGTTTTATTTTATTAAGCGGTATGATATATGAAGTATAAGTTCATTTTTGGAACCATATACGATTAATCTCACTATAAGATGGACTTATAACTTTTTCTAACCTTTTGTTTGAAATAGATGGAATGACCCATCCTTCTATCACATGATCTGCTAATGCTTCACGAATAACAAATTCAAATTCCTTTCTTTATGATATGAAGTTGAAATTGTTCAATTCACGAACAACAGTGAGATTGTAACAAAATCATGTAAGTATTTCTTTTAATTCATCAACTTTAGGGAAATGATCTTGAAAACCAAAAATGTTGTCCTAGTGCTCTTATATCTGATTAATCAGATGGTACATTAGATCGTCACAAATTTATGGCTTTGTGATTGCTAGATTTTCCATAGCCATGTTCTCTATCACTCTCCATCAGAACATGATGGTTAGATTTCTCTTCCATATCCATATTTTCACCTACGTGGAAACCCAGTGATTAGTTTATTTGGGTAATCGTTACATTTCATACTTTAGTTTTTAAAGCCAAGTTTTGGTATTCCTTTTTACGATGTGGGTTTCTATTAAAGAAACTTTCGAATAGTAAACCATTTATAATCCCGACGAATTTCGAGGGCGAAATTCATTTTAAGGGGGGTAGAATGTAACAACCCGAGAATTTATGAAAAATATTCTTTTTAATTTTATTAATGTCTTGTGTTGTACGCTACACCAAAAGAAGCTTGCACAACACACCTTCTTGACTTGCCTTGCATTACACGCAATCACGACCTTCCTCGATAGCGTGTGTAATACGCAATACCGAGTTTCACTAAACAACGATATGCTATTAAAATAATATTAAAACTAGCCGTTATGAATAGTAATAACAACTTTTTGAAATTATGTAAATCTTATTTTTCAAAGTGAACTTCATTTTTGGATTCGGAGTATCGAATTTAGCCTAAGGTGAAATTTTGGTACATTTCGGATAACTTTCATATTCTGATGAATAGTGAAAATTACTAAATTTTAGTTAAAAACAACTTTTTCAATCGAAATAATTAATAGTGATAAATTATTAATTTGAGTGGTTTTAAAGTATATTTAGAATATATTTTTACAATTTAATACAATGTTGGTCATTGGATGTAATTTCACATTTAAACCAGACATAATCAAGTGTCAATCTTTTGATATATATTGTTTCCTAAAAACACGCTATTTATTTTAACAGCAGGATTTAATTATAAAATTAATTAATGCAACTTCTATGTTATGAATTTGGTAAAATAGATTTCATTTTTGAATTCGGAATATGAAATATAGCTTAGGATGAAATTTTGGTATTTTTCTGAAAACTTTCAATTTTTGATGAATAGTGAAACCACTAAGTGGTAGGTTAAAAACTGAATTTTGCATAAAACTTAATTTTACCGCTTCTGTGAATGGAATTTCGAAAATCCGAGAGACACGGTTAATATCAAGGACTAAAATGTGGTTCAATGAGATGAAAATAATTTTTTGGTGAATAGTAACTTTTTACTTTTTTTACCGTGGTTAATAGTAAATAGGGTAACTAAGGGTAAATATGATATTACAATTACCCTAACACATGTCCTAATTCTATTGGATATGTGTAATTCGACCAAAAACAAACTTAGGAATAAAAAAATGACCATTTAGGCCCACTTGGATTAGATTAGGACATTTATTATTAATTTATTTAAAGAAGGGTTAAAATAGTTAAAATCAAAGTTTAATAAGTAAATCATTTTTAATATGGGGTTATACATAAGATAAATTCGATTGTAAATATTCATTAGAAAGCTAAAAAGATTTCCTACATGATGGTATTTTATTTGTAATTTTTAGACATCAAATAATTTAATTTATTTATGACACAACGATGATGCAGTAATTATCTTATTAATGAAATATTGACATAATTGATGTTATAAACACCAAAATAAATGTAATTTGAGATTTTTATTGAATTACACTAATTTTCTAGGTTACTATGATATATTAATGTTGATTTAATAAACTTGGTTCGAACATATAATTCTGTTATGACTTTCACAAAAATCACATATCAAATAGTGTCAAAATTGACACAAAATAGTTTTTAAATCAAATATTATATTATTAATTGTTATTTTATTATTAAAAATATAAGGTTCGGCCAAATGACTTAGATAAGGATATATATATTAATAATAAACAATTTGGGGTTCGTTTGGCATGTTATAGTAAGTTTATTAACCATATAGTGAAAGAAAACAAAAAGACACGGTAAAAGTTAAATTATTTAACTTAGAGTTAAATCTAATTGATAAGGTTTAAAATAATATCCAAACATGTCTAAATTTAATTGGTTGATGAGATTACAACCCTATCTCATCTAATCTTCGAATATGAGTCATTTTTGGAGGTTTTTAAGTGGGGTTAGATTTATTATAAATTAATATTTTTAAGAATTCCTAAGGTGCCCCTCTCCTCCCTTATAAAAGGACACCTCCTCCCCCTCCTCCTCACACCAATTTGAGCACTCAAGCTCGGCCAACCCCTGCCAAAATCTCTTCTCCACTTCCCTAGAAACATCCTAGAGGTTCTGGTATTCCTCAAAGACCAATTCTAGTGCCCTAAGAGGAGGTCTCAAAGAGGCACTTCAAAGAAGAGGTAATTACCGTTACCAATTCTTTCATCTTTATTTCTTCTTCCACTTCTTCTTCTTAGGTTGTTTCATTATGAAGTAATAACATCAGTATCACTCATATACTGATATGTTATTATAAGTATTAAACAACCCTATTTCACCATCTATCCATCCTACGGAAAAAGAAATCACCACGCGTGCGTACGTACGGAATACCGTCTCCACGCCGTGGTGTAATCTATTTTCCACTGCCACCTTACATGGATGGGTATAATGGTGTAAAGAACAACTATACATAGTTATTACAACATCATATTGATTCTGATATATTGTATAATCCACTTCAATTCAGTTCAATATTTATGGAAATGATATCATCGCTCGTGCGTACGTACGGACTACCGTCTCCACGACGCGATGAGATTCATTCTCCATGTTAACCATTTAAGAATGATTATAAAGTATATATAAGAAATAATAATGAAATATATGACATTATAAAGCTACTGGATTTATGTATATATATACATATGTATGTCATCTACTTACTTCCATTTCAAGACAATAAGGAAAGGAAAACAGCGTTCATGCGTACGTACGGACTACCGTCTCCATGAACGGTGTTTTTCATTTTATTTATCTACCTATTATATATATATATATACTGAATATATATGATATATAAATCATATTTTATATTCTGGAAGTAAGTAAATCATGATATAAGTAATAACGATGTCAAGAACAACAAGTCAAAACACCTACGATAAATGAAACGATTTTACCCAAAACGCTTCTTTAACATGGAATTTACAAAAGAACGGGTAATATAATGTCATAAGTGAACCATATATGATATCATAACAATGAATATGATTCTGTAATAAGTCAATAACATGATTTAAATCATTATACAGGAGGTTCGGACACTTACAAAGCAAGTCGGACCTAAGGTAAGGGAAATATCACAATCTCATTTTTATCCGAGATTGTTTGTACTTTGAAATTTACTGGGGTATATTTTATCATCCACATCCATGTTTCCTCAATATGTAATGTTATTTACAACAACCTACAATTGTTTAAATCCAATTTTACCCTTCGGTGAGTTTTAGTAAAAGATATGAAAGGAATCTTTTGTCGTTTTTCGTACGAGGTACTTTTTGACTTTTCCGACAAAAGTACGAAGAATGTTTTTTAAACTTAAATGGCACGAACGGATTTTTACGGTTTTATAAAGCCTTATTTTCATGAAGCTTCCTACAAAAGATTTCATGACTATTTTTAATAAAATCTCTTTCTTTTAAAATTTCATGATGTTTTGTGAAAAGAAATTGATTTTGAAGAAGAAAGGATATTTTCCTCAAGAATTCATTTCAAGTGTTTTATCAAAATTATTTTCCATATAAGATAATAAAGGGTTCTGTTTCTATCCATATTTTTACATTGATTTGACTATGTTGTGATGGAATTATGTTTATGAATTCCTTTATCTTATATGAATGGTTTTATGATGTCATGTTGTTTAAGAATCCCATTTTTTTTATTACATGGGTTATGAAATGATGTATGATTTATGATTTTGTGGCACACATAAGAATGGTATCATTATGAGATGGGTGGGACCTATATCTCCCTCCAATGCATTGTGTAAAGATTTTATATCTCATGAGATAGACATGGCTGGAATGGTAGGTTATACCGGTTCAGTGAAACAGGACTGAAACGAGGATTACTCGATTCAGAAAGGGACTTTGTCCACTAAGATAGTCTTGGCAATGAGTCTTGACTAACAAGAAATGATTCTCTATGATTATGTGTGTATGCCACAATGAGTAAAGTTTTAAGTTATGATTTCATTTCACTACTATGATTTATCCCATGTTATGAAATTATGCTCTCTTTTGCAGGTTAAGATTTCCAAAAAAGTTATGTTCTTATGAAAATTATGTGATTGATATTTCTTTTGTTTACCCTTACTGAGCATTTGAGCTCACCCTTTTATGTTTTCTTTTCCCCAGGATATAAAGAAAGGTTTTAGGTAAAAAAAAGAATGACCTTTATGGGAGATATTGAAGAACTTTCACCACGATTAGAAGATTACGTTCCGAGTTTCCAAAGACACTAAACTATTACGATCCTTTAGTCTGTGTTTTTGTTATGTACTAAGTATTCCGCAAATGTAATGTAATGTCCATGTACGTCAGGCTACGGGTCTCTACATAAATAGTAATTAAAACCTATATCTAAACCATCTCCAATATATGAAAACATTTCCCACTTCATCGGGAAATAGAGACGTGAAAGAGAGTGAGAAGAAATTGAACGGGGAAGAAATAACATACCATAGAAGAGGCGATCCTTCAATCGAATATTTAATTTGACTTTAAAGGGGATAAAGGATACCTAGAATCTTTTTAGGAGCTTCCAAGTAATAAATTATGTGATTTTTTATGAATATAGGTGATTAGGGGTTAAAATAAGGTGGTTTGGGAAATTCTTAAATAATTTGTAAAGAGGTAAATCCCATGTGCTTGGTTGGAAAAACCATGTGCTATAACCTTGGTTCTCTTATTAGTGGAGTATAGTTATCCTATGTGGTTCACGATTTGAAAAAAGTTCACTAATAGTGAACCCCCCACTATTTTAGGGTGTAGGGCTTTAGAGGGTAGCTGCACAGTGAGGCTAAACCATGCACCAGTTGTGCGCTACCTCTTATCTACCTAAGATAGGGAACACAGTTTTAAGAGGGAAGCCACAAAGTCATACATGACTGTGTTAGAACAATGAAAAAGACCTTGGGCTACCAAAACTATCCAATTTTACCAAAAACAACCCAAAATAACCCTCACCGTGATACAATGAAAAGAAGGTAATGGGGTACTTGAAAATGCTTATGAGGTATTTTCATAAAGTCTCGGACAATAAAACCAATTTTAATTTAAATGGTGGTACACAATATGGAATAATTTATATTGATCAGGAATTGAGAAGAAGAATGATTTCACCATAAACTCCACAATTTGGTGAAAATCATGATAAATTTTGAAGAACGACATCTTGGTATAGGTCTAAATTTTAGAAAATCATATCGAGTCACCATCTAACCCACTGCAAGGACATTTCCATCCAGCTATGCTAAAGCGATTTCTCTCTAAAGAGAATTTAGTCCCACTATGCCTCACTTGATGTCATATTCATTAGTCAAGATGAATTTCTCCCCATTAGGAGATGTAAATTTCACTAATCATTGATAACAATAAATGTGTGAATGGAAGCTAGACATCCAGTCTTGTCCATGAATAACATTGATTCATCAAATTTTACGAATTATAAAGAGCTACATATTATCAATGAAATTAATCACAATTAAATATTCTATAATTATATAAAGATGATACACATTATTTTCCATGGGCATTTCAATCAATAACATCTTAGAATAGTAAAAAACTGTTATGTCTTTCAAATGAACCATGTTAGTAGATTCAAATGACCGGGATTTTCCTAGAAAAAAAACAAGAACAAAATATTATAAATGAAGCTAAAACTATACCTTAATCTACTAAATTTATGTTTCTACCATAAAATATATCATTATTAAATACATATATCTAATCAGTAACCACTCCATTATACCCCATATACTCATGATTCACAAAATCAAAAAACACTTATTGGGTCTATGCCCACTACTGATGTCCTCCAGCCACATCATGACCGAAACTATTTCATGAATCTTTGAATCATTATAAAAAACATCATAAAATGTATGATATTATGACATTACATACATGTATTGAAAGAAACTAGAATTTCCTTGAGAAATCAGCCTATACACCCATTATTATAGCACTCTGTACGGTCATCACTAGTGTGCAGAGTCCTGGAATGTCATCATTAATCAATATATTGATTACATACATGGAATCTATCCTTAGACTTCAATTTCATGTTCACTTAAAAAACAAGAACTGTGCTAGGTAAATCACCTATTTAACTACTCACAACTAGATGTGGACCTAAGGATACACCATCCTCAATTACCTTCCCTATCATTATATATTTTAAAATCTATTTTTTATGCATCATCAAATCAAATATCATGAATTATTATTTAAGCTTTATAAGAAGGAAAATCCCAAAATTCATTTTCCTTTAAAACTCATTCACATCGAAAAAGAGTTCAAATGGAAATAAACATAGTGAATAATTGTAAATAGGTAGAGAGTAAAAACATCCCATGCTATAAATTCATTAACCCTTGATCATGGTCCATGTGTATCATATCAAGGAATAATTCCATGAAGAAGATGTATTTAATGTTCATCTGCATTCTCTACTAAATTCTACGAGCATACAACATAATGTACCACTACTATATAGCACCTCCTTGAATCATAAAGGTCTATATATAGATCTTCTATTCTTTTGGGCCTCCATGAATTCGAATATCCTCTCAATGACTCACACAATGACCTTTACATTTATTGGGACTCATGTGACCTGAAAGGCTAAGAGATACTAAACTTAGAAGTTATGAGTGTAATCATACCTCCTCATCCTTCCCATATAGGATACACTTCCTAGAACATGTACCGTTTAGAAAAGTCTCAATAGGAATGGCTCTATATTTGGAGGTACTAGAGTAACCAAAGGATCATGCTCAGCTACA
This sequence comes from Viscum album, assembly GCA_963277665.1. Lineage (NCBI taxonomy): Eukaryota > Viridiplantae > Streptophyta > Magnoliopsida > Santalales > Viscaceae > Viscum > Viscum album. The sequence goes on from OY728156.1 coordinate 1,120,156,097, forward strand.
TCCTCTTCCATAGCAGGTGGTGAAACTTGGATTGCCTCCCCTATAGAATCATTTTGATCATTTAGTATAATCAGCTCTATAATATTCATATGAGTTTAAATTTATATCAATAATAACCCTATACCATAGGTTAAATACAAAAACAAAACATAGAAGATTTAAAATGGGTCAAAGGCACACACATGGATTTACTACAATCTTTTAACTAAGACGCTACCCACAAACCCAATCCATAACCCAGTAAGCAATACCGAAGAATATAATGACCCAAAAATCTATCAATGATATTTTCTTAATCATGATTATTTCATATAGAATAAATCGCATAAAATCACATTGATAACATAATACAGAATATGTATATTAATAATGAATGAAATAGGATTATTTTTTTTATAAATTGAGGAATCTAACACAATGAAATAACAACATTACCTTCAAAATAGTAATATGACCCTTAAGAATAGTAATCTGACCAATAGTATTGCATCCTCACCAATAAAGTAAAAATATAATTTAGTTATCTTATAAATGAATATATGATATATTCATAACATTCTATAAGAAAATAAATGTTTTAAAAATGGTAATCTAGTTATTGATTTTTTAATGAAGCATAAATGTTTATTTAAAATATTATAATTAATATAAAGTTATAAAATAAAATATATTTTCAAAAAATATATTCGTAAACATGTATCTCTTCTTCTTATTATTATAACATAAATTTATGATGACTTAACTAAATTTTCAAAGTGTTATAAAATCGGTTATAATTATAAAATCAGTATTTTTCGAATAAATGTTTATTTTAATTAAATATTAATTTTATCATATTTAAAAAGTTATTTTCATTAACTAATATTCATTTTCTTATTCTACAGGTTGAAAAATATCTTGGGTGAACTTTTTAGATGTTTAGAAATAGTTGCGTTTTTAGTGAATAGTTAAATAATATAATTTAAAAAATATAAAAATATAATTTAAATTAACTATAGATTGAGTCATTCATAATGTAATAAATATAGTCATGAACTCACATTATATTTTAATATATTTTTTATGAGGTTCAAACTATTTATAGTATTATGTAAAAATAATAAAATAATCAATAAAATAATAAAAAACACCCATCTCTTCAACTATAAATACAACCCCTCACCATCTCTTTTGATTACATATATAAAGACTTCAATATTTTCAAAATTATAAAAAATAATCATCCCATGTATCCCCCATATCCATGTTCCTTTGGTCTCAACAAAAGACCAAACCCAATTCCCCAAAGGAGGATCACAAGGATAAGAAATTAATAGGTAAAACCCTCTTTCATCTTTAATTATTCTCTTTTTTCTTTTCCTTTTCACTCCTCACCCCCTAATAAAAGATAAATGATAAATAAAATATATCTTATATATATGAATTATACTGTGTTAATATAATAACTAATCAATAATTCTATTCCTCTCTCCTTTTTTTTTAATTTGAAATCATATTCTGTGAGGTGTTGATTTATAACATTCAAGGACGATGAGTTCTAAAATTATACTACTGCCTTCAAGGATGTTCATAAAACCATATTTATGCTTAAAAATTATAATATATATACTATAACTTATTTAATTTTCTGAAACTAGTATATATTTCTAATATAAAACAATAAAACAAACCTATTTCCTGATGATCAAAAAAACACCAAAATAATCTAAAAATTTATCATTAAAATTTTTTCTTATGAATCATCCTCACATCTGAAAAAATGATTTATAGGACCATTTAATATATTAGATGTGCATTAAAATTTTATAATTTCAATTGTGGATAACTATTCCCATTTTACATCATATTTCATACATTTATACAAGTAAAAGAATCATGAAAAAAATAGAAACAAATACTCCCAAATGATGAAATAGAATCTTAAAACTTATAAAAAAGGTGAAAAATTAACATAATAAAATTAGAAAAAATAAAATACTGGTCGAAAAGATTCTATATTAATTAATTAATGGATATAATTTTATTATCTAGGATATTATGTTTATGTTTAGAACACTTTCACACATAAGGTAAGGGATTCTTTATAAACTGACCTCTTTTCTTAGGGTTATGTTTACTCTCTCTTTACACAAATTGAAATATTCTTTATTTTTAGGTAATTATTCAATATTCTGATTATATTTTCGCAAATCATTTATCCAGATCTTATCATTATTTATTGATAAGTAAATACATATTTCTGGATGGTTTCTTTCCCAATTCATCTGGATAAGCAATCTTGATTAAAGGGAACTTCCCGATTTACCAACTATTTTCATGTGAATTCCATAATCTGTTTTAAGCCACAATTAATTTTATAAAATCAAAAATTTTATCATAAAAAACATATCTTGGTTTATTTCTTGTTATATATGAAGGATTATTCCTTTTCACTTTAAATTCTTTTTATTATTTCCCTTAAACTACGCTAAAATGTTTCATTTAGAATGTTTCATAAGAACTATTTTACATGATTTCACTTTTATTTAACATCTTTTATCATGATATATGAAAATTTGGTCTTATTAATTTCCATGTGTAATTTAAATCAATTATTTCACAGAATACTTTATGATATGACCATTTTTATGATTTATGATATGATTACGATGCCCATTTATTTTCATGGGTACCCCTTATGCTTCTTCCATATGTATGATTATTCATGTGGAACACATATTCATGAATATTTTATGATGGGTGTTCTTTGAAAACTCTCTAATGCATTTCATAGTGTTTAGTCACATGAGAGGACCTATGGATAGGTCTTGGTGGTTAGCCATGACTCATTCTCCTCCTTATGAAGTTGTTATGGGGGGTAGCATTGACTCATGATCTTCCATGTGAAATGGTCTTGGAGGTCAACCTTGACTCATGCTTATTTCATTTTGTATGTTGTTCCACATTTATATGATTATCTGATTACATGATACCATGTTGTATATGTTATGCTTCTATATATTTATTAATGTTCCATGAATTCTTATGACATCATTATAATGCTCCGGTTCTAGAATCCACCCAAAGGAGCCCCGTACCTGGTTGGTCACATGACCTCAAGTGTATTTACCCAAATGCCGGAGTCTACCGACTAGCAGCAAGGGCCATGGGTGTGATAGTGGGGAAATATGCCCTCATTGGCAGAGTACACATCAGAAGAGAAAACAAATAACAAAAATAGAGGAAGCAGTAGACATACATACAGGAGTAAACGATAAACAACAAAAGACTAACAAATAAACAACTAGAGATGAAATATATGTAAATGATGCATGATACATATATGTCTAGGAAAATAGCCAAAAAATCACAATGATGAATAAAATACCAAATCAGAGTACAAAAGAAAAACAGATGAGAAACTCCTCAGCATCGCAAGCCTCGGCTCGGTCCCATGCTCCCCATCTCCAGTGAAATCAAGATCCTAAAGTACAAGGGAACTTTCCTTTGTCTATACCTGCAACAATATAATTTGTTTGGGCCCAAAAGCATGATCCAAACCGGGTGTGAGCCAAAGTACCAATAGGCAACCACCCAAAGATCTGTGCCTAATAGTCAGTTAATATATGGCAGGTAAAGTATAGTAAGCAGCAAACAACAAACAATAAACAGGATAACACACAATAGTAACAATCCACAGTTCTAACATATAACCTATAAACAAGAAACAACCACTCAAGAAAGTAGGAATAAAAGTTAACCTTCAGGTATTCTCACAGTCTAACCCCTAAGGTTCAACCTACAAGTACTAGAAACCCTCTGAGAGGGACACATAGTTTCACCCCTCTGGTTCAGCTAAAGAATAGACTCTCTGGGATGCACTCACTGTCAATTACCCATATAGTCTCATATCATACTAAAAGCTCTCTAGGGAAGCACTCAACGTCAATTCCCCTGTGGCCCATGTCGAGGAACTACATACTCTCTGAGGAAGCACTCAACGTCAATTCCCCCAGTGGTCTCACATCGTAATTAAAGACACTCTGGAGAAGACCTTATGTCCATTCCCCCTATGGTCCACTACACTTGGTTCTCATAGCCCCTGTGTATGACAACATTCATAATGCACATATCTGACCAAGTAATCCTCAAGAACTACTTGGCTATCATTCTAAGGCACAACAGCATAACAGCACAATAGTTTACACTATACTACAACATGGAATGGAAACTAGAAAAATGCAAAACAAGCATAACAAGCATGGTAAAACATCCAGAGTATAGTGAAACTACCTTATTCACAAGCAATTACCTCTACTCAGGCAATCAAGCAAAGCAATCAAACAACAGGGAAAAAACACGAAACACGCAATACCCCATTCAAGGGTATCAGTGGATATTGCCCATAATATTCAACAACTTCCTATAGAAAGGAACAAAAAACACACCTTGAATCTAGGAGAATGATATACGTGAACCAAGATTGTTGATTCTCCTTAGAATGTCGAAGATGTGAGATAACGTCAAAAACGCTCAACCCACAATACCTTGCGAAAGAGGATAAATTGGAAAACAAGGATCTTGGAGAGTGAAGAACATACCACTGCGGTTCCAAAGCAATCGACGACGGCTAAAATGAAGATAAGATGGGGGCTCAGGAATCTTGAGAATAATCACGGCCGTACGGGTTTCTCTCGGACGAAGAACCTGAACAAGGAGTGTTTTCTGTTCGTCAGGTGTGACCCCAGTCCGTTTAATGAAAAAAAAAAAGAAAATACATGGCATGTAATTATGGGGTACACGGCGTGTACTCTATTTTTTTGTACTCCGCATTAAGCGGTCGCCAAATTGCCTCTACACACTGTGTGTGTGGCCCGGACACGGCCAGCACACGGCTTTGAGCGACAAAGGAGTACACGGCGTGTACTCAGAAAGTACAAGGGCGTGTACTTAAAAAATTTCCAGAAAACCCATTTTTTTCTCAAAAACTCCAGAAAAGGAAAGACATACCTGAAACGAAGATCCGAGTTCTTACAAACTTCCCCCCTTAAAAAATTCGTCCTCGAATTTCCCAATCAAGACAAAGAAGAAGAAACCCCAAACAGCTCTGGTCCCTACGATCATACATCGGCCTCCCTTTCCCAGGTCTCATCTTGTACTCACCCATGCTGCCATAGCACCCTTAATAGAGGAACATACCAGCCACAGATAACCTTCGTACTATGAATGAAAATCTTGATAGATGCTCCTCAAATGATATATCCGCTTTGATCTCAGCCTCATCAGCTTAAAGACATGATACGGGTCTAAAAAGTAACATCAGAGCTAAGAGACATGGAAGATGTCATGCATGGCCCGGTACCTCTGAGGTAACTGAAACTGATATGCAACCGGCCAAGCTCTCTCCAATACCTCAAACGGCCCGACGTACCATGGTGAAAGCTTACCCTATCTCTGAATACTTTTGTGTCCCAACCTCGGTGCAATACATAGGAAAACCTGATCGCCGACCTCGAACTCTAGAGGTCATCTCTGTTGATCAGCATAGGAATTTTATCAGGCTGTTCTGTAGCCATCCTCTTCCGAATAAACTCTATCTACTCTGAGGTCTCCTGAACAAGGCGAGGTCCCAGTAAGGATGCCTCCCCTGCCTCTAGCCATCATAAAGGTGATCAGCATGGCCTACCGCACAAAGACTCGTAAGGTGCCATCTGAATAGTCTCTTGAAAACTGTTGTTGTAGGAAAACTCCACCAGAGGGATATGCATCTCACAAGAACCACCAGACTCTAGGATACAAGCTCGTAGCATATCCTCAAGCACTTCGATCGTACGCTCGGACTGGACATCAGTCTGGGGATGGTATGCTATACTCAAAAGTACTTGTGTACCCAAGGCCTTATGAAGTCCCTACTAGAACCGAGAAGTAAAGAGCACATATCTGTCTAAAATAATGGAGTGTGGAATCCATGCATACATACACTCTCTCGGGTGTAAATTTGTCCTAGATCATTGAAATTGAAGGTCTCCTTGATAAACAAGAAGTGAGAAACCTTAATAAGTCTGTCGACGACAACCCAAACAACATCGTTCCCTTCAGGGGACCTCAGCAATCTAGTCATGAAGTCCATCGTGACATCGTTCCACTTCCACTCCGGAATGGGTAACAGCTGTAAAAGGTCTACTGGCTTTTGATGCTCTGCCTTTACCTGCTGACAAGTAGAACACCGCAAGACGAAACCAGAAACATCCCTCTTCATACCTCGCCACCAGTACTGGTGATGAAGATCCCGATACATCTTGGTGACGCTAGGATGAACTGACCAAACTGAGGAATGAAAATCCTACATCATCTCCTTGCGTATGTCTGTTGGAACCCATACACATATCTAGAAACACAAGATCTCTTTTTCACCCACTGTCCATCCAGGAAGAGGGACCTCTCCTGACACACCCCCTGCAGGACTAATCCATCTGAGCCTGATAGCTGCCTCATTCATACCCGATCAAGTAGGGTAGAGGTAACAGCTACAGATGATAGATAAGTCTGTCCCTGTCTGTCGTGCACCTCTAGATTCATCTTAGAGAACATATCCATAAGCTACCACTCATTGCTGGCCTCCTGAACTTCTTGAATCCGAGTTTTCCTTCTCAACACATCTTCCCCTATGTTGCCCTTTTCCGGCGTATAGGCAAGCTTGAAATCAAAAGACTGAAGATACTCGACTCACATGCGCTGTCTCAGATTCAGATCACGCTGAGTGATTATGTACTTGAGACTCTTGTGGTCGGTGAAAACCACAAAGTGCTCTCCTAGAAGATAATGTATCCAACAGTGTAAGGAATGAATAACAGCAGCCAACTCCAGATCGTGTGTCAGGTAGTTTCTCTAATGTGGCATGAACTGCCGAGACCCGTACGCAACGACTCCATCTCCCTGCATAAGCACAGCGCCCAGCCCGATACCTAAAGCAACATAATAAACATTATAGCTCTTTTCTAGATCTGTCAATACTAGTATCGGTACTGAATTCAACCTTTCCTTCAGCTCCTGAAAGGCTAACTCACAAGAATCTGACCGTAAGATCTACATGCCCTTCTTGGTCAGACATGTCAATGGTGCTGCTAAGCGTGAAAAGTCCTGAATGAAGCATCTGCAGTATCCAGCCAGCCCCAGGAATCTCCACACCTCAAAAACGTTCTTCGGCTGCTCCCAAGAAAACTTAAGCCCTCTCTTTATCTAGGTCCACAGATACATTTTCCTCTGAGATGACATGACCCAAGAAGTGAATCTGATCCATCCAAAAGTGGCACTTCGAGAGTTTAGCTAAAAATCTGAAGCTCTCTCAGTGTACTCAGAAAGATCCCAATATGGGTAGCATGGTCCTATCGAGTGTGAGAGTACACCAAGATATCGTCCATGGAGACCACGACGAAGGAGTCCAAGTAAAGTTGGACAACTTGGTTCATCAGTGCCATGAAAACTGCTACCACATTTGGGATACCGAACGGCATAAGCATATACTCGTAGAGATGATACCGGCTCCTAAAGGCTATAAGAGGTATATCCAATGGTCTAACGAGAAACTAATGATAACCGAACCCCAAATAGATTTTTTATAACACCCGGGCTCCTCGAGGATGATCGAAGAGATCATCAATCCTTGGAAAGGGATATCAGTTCTTGACCATCATCTGGTTCAACATCTGATAATCCAAATAGAGTCTAAGGGTACCATCTGCCTTCTTCTCAAATAGGACAGGAGAACCCCAAGGATCAGTACTAGGTCAGATAAAACCCTTTGCCTGTAACTCCTCCAATTGCTTCTTGAGATTTGGAAACTGAGGCGTAGCCATCCTATAGGGAGGAATGGACACTGGTGCCACTCCTGGGATGCGTTCAATAGAGAATTCCACCTTACGCTCCGGAGTCAAACCTGAAATTTCCTCTAGAAAGACATCCATGAAATGATCCACTACTGGAGGAAAGTCCAACTATGAAGTCCACTAGTCATCCAGATAAAGACTAGCAATCTGGGTCGTCAACCTTTCTACCCCATGATGCTTGAGTCCGGCTTGACTCGCCTAAACATCCCATTGGCCTTTATGAAGAAAAGGTTCACCCTATGGTGAGATGAAACTCACCCTGCGGCGATAATAGTCGACAACTTCCCGGAAGGGAACCAACCTGTCCATCCTGAGAATGACATTATAACCTGTCATCTCTAGGACATAGATATCCCATAAGAAACTATACACGGATACCTTGAGTGGGAACTCTCTACACTGACATACAGTATATATCCTCATTCCCAATGGTGTATCTAGTTTCAACAAGTTAGAAGAAGAAAGGATACAGAGAACAAGGCTCTCCTAAACAACAACAGAGATTAAGCAATACATAGCACCAGTATCAAAAAGATCTAAAGATAAAACTGAGGATAATAAGATCGTACCTCGAACTGTATAAGGTCAAAGATCCTACTCCTGATAGTTCTTCTCCACCACAGAATTCTGGACTGCCCCACCGCCCTGTGACCCAGCCTGACCACTCTGAGCTAATCCTCCCTGTCGGCGCTGAATGACCGGTGACTGACCGCCACGGCCTCGACCTCCACCTCGGACCGAATGGCTGGATTAACTCCAGTTCCCTGACTGGTGAGAAACTGGTGGTGCTAATCAAGAACAAGGAGTCATCTAAGAACCCCCATCACTAGATACTGGTGAGAAAACCTAGAAAAAATGCTGAAGGTTCCCCATCTTGCCACAATATCAGCACTCCACTAGGTCTCTCTAGCACTATGGTCTCGTGTGACCTGCCCTTCCGCACTGGTAGCATATGACATGGCTACCAGAAGATGTATATATCCTCTTCGGATCACTGCGTGTAGTCTCCCTACGTCACTTCCTGCTGTAAACTGGAGGAACACTAGCTCTGGAAGCAGAACCACCCTGGCTCGCAGCTCCAGATTCTCTCGTATTGCACTCCGCAATCAGCTCCTTGTTGATGATGGAAGTGATGAAAGTGAACTAGAAGATATTCACCTGCGAGCGGATCTCCCGCCTGAGTCCATCCTCAACCTTCCTTGCTAAGAACACCCCACTTCCATCCCGGAGGGGTGTGAAATACTGCAGCTTAGTGAAACGAGAGGAATACACCATGATAGAAAGAGTACCATACTTTAGACTAATGAACTCCCAGCCTCAATCGCCCCTCAGGTTCTCTGGGTAGAAGTATTCATAGAACACATGCTAGAACTCCTCCCAGGCCATAACCTTCTGATGACCTGCTTGTGAGATCATGTCCCACCACCTCTTGGGGGAGTCTCGAGGAATGTAGGTAGCGAGCATGACCCGCCTCTCTGGAGGTGTCTCCAGATGCTCGAAGATAGTCAGTACGACTTCCATCCATGACTCTGTAGCCTGAGGTACTCCATCCCAGAGAAATTAGAAGGGTGCTACTGTTGGAAAACCCGCGTCAGGTCTTCCATAGTCGTGGAAAAAGGCAGTGCTCCCTAGAGGGTCTGCATCGTCCTCATAAAGCCCTCGTGAAACTGTGCATCAGTGCCAGCAACGGGTATAACTACTAGTGCCAAGACTGGAATAGCAGGAGGATCTGCAGGAGGTCCCGGATCAGCCATATCTGGTGTCTAATCACTGTTTGGCCACTGACGTACTACCAAAGGACATCTCAGAGGCATATCCCTGAAATATCAAAACACAACTTAGATCAGGACTAACAAATACTGAGAACACAAGAGTACAAAATGGGAACAAGAGAATGAAACACTCAAGATTACAAAACATGAATACATAGAATGTACTTAACTCTATTCCCCTACCAGCGTCTCCTTGCATGGCTAACCCACAGGGTCTTCTTAACTGAAACTACATGGCGTGTTCCTGGAGGACACGACATGTAGTAGACAAGGTTTCAACGACCTGTGTTGTTAGTTACATGGCCGGCTACACGGCTGAGACTACATGGCGTGTTCCAAACAAACACAACATGTACTTAAAGATCTTCCCGACCCGTGTTGTTGGCGACACGACCAAGTACACATCTAACCCTTACACAGTGTGTTCTGAACAAACACGACATGTATTGGAGGAGAGAACATTGTCTCGTCTTGTTCGTGACACAACCGGGTATAGAGGACAAGTATACACGGCATGTTCATACAAAACACGACGTGTATGAGACGAGTTTCCCCAACCCATGTTGTTAGTTACATGACCGGGTACACACTCACTACTACACGACGTGTACCTACCATACACAGCGTGTTCATGGAGATTTTTCACAACCCATATTTCTTCTCACACAGTCAGTGACATAGTTTAAAACTACATGACATGTATATATAAAGTACACACCGTGTATTCTGGGTTATTTTGAGCAGTAGCTCTGAAACTGCACCGAAGCCCAGAAAACATAGAAAAACGAGCATAAAGGAGCCAAATTTCGATTTGTGAGGGCCCATAATCCCCAAGAGTCAAAGCTTGGAATACATTTATACAATATAAGATACAAAAAATTCTCTAACAAACATAAGAGATTCTAATAAAACATCTATCATAACAACCTGCATAATCTACACAAAGTCTATCACAACAACATGCAATTGCTAATGCACCCTAGGTGGCATGGCAAGAATGCATGGCATGTGATTTCCAACAAGTGAATATATGATGCATGAGATGTCATACCCTCATTTCATTGGGATGTGACAAAAATAGAACCACAATAGCAACAACAATAACAACACAAGGAATGTGGATCACTCTAGGTGAAATCATATGAACTGTAAAATCGCAAAACCAGAAAACTGCAATAAACGAGGTAGTATGGCTTTTCCCTGTACACGGGTGAGCTACACCCAAGAACAACTTAATACCAAGTACTGAATCCATTCTATCCCTGGATAAAGGCTCCAAACCATAAATCAAGAGAAAAGAACCCCTCTGATACCACTTTGTAACGTTCCGGTTCTGGAAGCCACCGAAAGGAACCCCGTACCCGGTTGGTCACATGGCCTCAAGTGCATTTCCCCAAACTCCATAGGCTGCCGACTAGCAGTGAGGGCCTTGGGTGTGATAGTGGGGAAACTATGCCCTCATTTGAAGAGTACACAACAGAAGTGAAAACAAATAAAAACAATAGTGGAAGTAGTAGACATACATACAGGAGTAAACGATAAACAACAGAAGACTAACAAATAAACAACTGGAGCAGAAATATATGTAAATGATGAAAGATACATATATGTCTTAGAAAATAGCCAAACAAGTTACAATGCTAAATAAAATTCCAAATCAAATTACAAAAGAAAAACAGATGAGTAACTCCTCAACAACGCAAGCCTCGGCTTGGTCCCATGATCTCCAGATCCAGTGCAATCAAGAACCTGAAGTAGAAGGGTGCTTTCCATTGTCTATTCCTGCAACAACATAATCTATTTGGGCCCAAAATCATGACACAAATAGGGTGTGAGAAAAACTACAAATAGGCAACCACCCAAAGATCTGTGCCTAACAGTTAGTGAATATATAGCAGGTAAAGTAAAGTAAGCAACAAACAACAAACAGTAAACAAGATAACATACAGTAGTAACAATCCATAGTTCTAACATATAACCTACAAACAAGAAACAACCACTCAAGCAATATGTACTAAAAGGTAACCTCCAGGTAGTTCTCACAGTCTAACCCCTAAGGTTCAACCAACAAGTACTAGAAACCCTCTGGGAGGCACACACAGTTTCACACCTCTGGTTTAGCTAAAGAATAGACTGTCTAGGGAAGCACTCACCTTCAATTCCCCCAATAGTCTCATATCATACTAAAGGCTCTCTGGGGAAGCACTCAACATCAGTTCCCCCTATGGCCCGTGTCGAGGAACTACAGAGTCTCTGAGGAAGCACTCAACTTCAATTCCTCCCGTGGTCTCGCATCGTAATTAAAGACACTCTGGAGAAGCCCTTCCGTCCATTCTCCCTATGGTCCACTACACTAGGTTCTCGCAGCCCTATGTATAACAACATAAATAGCGCACGTATCAGCCCATGTAAACCTTAATAACTACATGGCCATCATTCTAAGTCACAACAGCATAACAGTACAATAGTTCCACTATCCTACAACTAGTAATGGAAACTGGAAAAACTCCAAACAAGAATAACAAACATGGAGAAACATTCATAGTACACTGAAACTACCTTATTCACAAGCAATTACCTTTACTCAAGCAATCAATCAAAGTAGGCAAATAACAGGGGAAACACAGCAAACACGCAATACCCCATTCAAGGGTATTGGTGGATATTGCACATAATATTCAACTACATCCTACAGAAAGGCACAAACCGCCTACCTTGATGCTAGGTGAACAATATACATGAACCACGATGGTTGATTCTTCTTATAATGTCTATGATCTATGAAAACGTAAAAAACACTCAACCCACGATTCCTTGAGAAAGAGGAGAAATTGGAAAAATAGCTCTAGGAGAATGAAGAACTGAACGATGTGGTTCCAACACAATCGACGGTGGCTAAAACGGTGATCATACGGAGGCTCGGGAATCCGGAGAAGAATCGCGGCTGTACGGGTCGCTCTCGGAGGAAGAACCTGAAGAAGGATTGTTTTCTTTCTGTTAGGCGCAACCCCAGTCCATTTAATGAAAAAAAGAAAATACACAACATGTACTTCTAGGTTACACGGCGTGTACTCTGTTTTTCCGTACTTGTCTTTAAGAGGCCGCCACATCTCCTCTACACACCATGTGTGTGGCCCGGACATGGCCAGCACATGGCTTCGAGCGGCAAAGGAGTACATGACGTGTAATCAGTAATTAAATGGTGTGTACTTAAAAAATTTCTAGAAAACCCATTTTTTTCTCAAAAACTCAAGAAAATGAATGACATACCTGAAACAAAGATTCGGGTTCTTACAATCATGTTATGCCTTATAACTCTTGTACAATGATTTACTCATATTCTTATTCCTATATTGGGATTTTAGCTCATCCCTTAGTCATGTATTCCATAGGTTATCCTATGCATATGTAAGGGATAAATAGATGTTAGGAGATCGTTATGAAGATCAAATAAAATATGTTTTTATTTTGGGCACATGTTCTTAGTTTTATGTACCTAATCTTATAAATAAAGTATACTTTATGATCCTTGGTTTTTATTTTAAGGATACTTATTATTAAAATAATATAATAATACGTTAAAATGTCTAGGGCTATTGTCGTTTGTATCGGATCACTCTCTAGTTTTTTTGGAGATTATGAAGAAATTTTTTTTTAAAAACCCCAGTGATAATTCTGTCACTATGTATAACCGAGATTGAAACATAGGGAATCACATGTAAGGATATTATTTTCATTTAAAATTGTATCCCTCTAGGATCAATTTTTCATTTTTTACATTCTTAATAGCTATGTATTTAAGCCCCTCTAATTGTAATTTCTTTTCAGTGTTAGTGATTGTAAATAAGATAACTTTCCCCAATAATCAATTTAATATGAAATGTGATGATCTCCCTAATGAAATGAAAAATCTTATTGGAATGAGAGCTCAAAACCTTATAACATTACTTCTTCAACTAGAACATGTTATGAATAATGACATGAATCATGTGGAATTACCTTATTTTAATATGAAATTTAATTCAAATAATTTATGTGAAAAATGCCTCCCATGTCTATTGGATTTCTCATCCCCTCGTCATATAACAATGGATTAAATCCACGAAAAAGATATTATGTGTCCTCTAGTGACCAGAAAGAGGATAATGTTTTTGGGTGGTCAATCATTTTGATTGGGTAGCTGATCAACAGTGGAAATGGATCATGGAAACAAAGTTCACTGATGATATTGATTTCTTGGATTGGGAGGAATTCAAGAAAATATTTTTCAATAGGTATTTTCCTTATACCCTCTGTCTCAATATTTAGTGAGAATACGTTGGACTAAGTCAGAAAGAATATGAGTTTATTAGGATGTATAAAAAAAATTCCCAAGTATTTCATGGTACGCAAGGGTTTTTTCATGAACATAGAAGCATGTTTAACTAATTATTTTTTGTAATAAAGCTGAGCCTATGAAAACAGTTGGCGATTCAAGACATTTATATCTAGGAGAAGATTTTTTGTTTTTGTTTTTATATTGAAATGAATATTTAAGACTCCTAATAGTCTCATTATACAATATATAAAAAGTTGAAATGGTGTTTAATATGGGAGTATCAATAGATAAATCCATGAGGTAATGGAAATCCCACACACCAGGTATCAAAGTTGTGGGAAGAAGTATCCTGGGAATTTCTTAAATGGAAGCCAGAGATTTTACAAATATAGAAAAAGTGAATATTATTGCTAATAAATTCCAAAGGAATATAAAAAATTCTACTAATGTGTATTAATAAAGTATTGTTAAGATCAACACTCAACATGTAGTGTAGTGTTTCATCTTCATGGAAAATTGTTGCCCAATGTAAAGGGTTGTTGGAGGCAATCAACAATAAAAACCTCCAAGGAAACATGGAAGGGAAAATGTTATCACTACTGTTGATGTGGAGTCTAAAAAGGATGTGGTGATAGGAAAAATGGTTATTAATTAAATAAAAGAGAATGAACTATTTTATTTTGGTTTTACACATTCTTTCTTATATTTCATGTTTAATAAAAATATTGAAACCCCACCTCAAAATATGGAGTTCGCGTTAAATGTGAGAACAAAAAAATTTGATATTATTGTATAAAAAGTATATAACACCCCCTGGTTAATGTTTTTGGACTAAAACGCCAAAAAATTCTTTTATTAGTTCTTTTTGTGCAGTTTAATGCTATATTGGCCATGTATTAGATGTTTTTATACCGATACTACATAAAATATCAAGAAAGGAAGATAAATCTTAACATCTTGAGGCATCCTTAAATTATGTACAATTGTATGTAGAGGGATGAATAACCATCATAATTATATTCTCAATTGTGTATTTTATTTATTTAAGAGAAAGAATTTATATTTCAAATGGTTGAGACAAAGGTGTGGATCATGATTGATGACATGCCCATTACGAGGAACTACACTATTGTGTTCCCTGGAGAATTTTCTGGTCTTCTTTCTTATCGAGAAGTTGATTTCATAAGTGAAATTATTCCTAGATCTCTACCAATGTCAATAAAACATTACTTAATTTCTACCATTGAGATGAAAGACTTGAAGAATAAATTACATGATAATCTGGAAAGGGGTTTTATACATCACAATGCGTCACTATGGGGAGAACTAGTCTTATTTTTCAAGAGGTTGTATGGATCAATGTGCCTATGAATTTTTTTTCATGAAATAAATAAAATAATGATAAAGAACAAGTGTCCCATACCTTGGGTATTTGACTTTTTACAACTTATTTGTGGCATGAAGTATTTATCCTATGTTAATATTCCATCTGGATACCACCAATTAAATGTGAAGAAGGTAGATATTCCCATGACAACACTTTGATCATGGTATAGAACATTTTAGTACATAGTGATTCCTTTTAGACTCACTAATACTATGTCAATATTCCTTTAAAAATTGAATATAGTCTATATAGATTACCTCAAATAATGTTTCATAGTATTTGTTGATGATAGTTTGATATACTCCCAGAGAAAAGAGGAACACAAGTAGTATTAAAATAATTTTGTAATGACTTTTGAAAGGGATAAACATTATGCAATGTATAGTTACTGTCAGTTCCAGAAGGAGGATGTTTGATTCTTGTGGTATTTTATCACCAATAGAGGAATATATGTGGACCCTTCCAAGATGAACACAATCAAACAGTATCCCATGACAACATCAATAATGGAGATCTATAGGTTCCTTGGTCAAGAAGGGAATTACCAAAAATTTGTTAAGAAATTAACATGTTTATCAAACCTAGTAACGAAGCAGAATCCGAATGGAGTAAAGTTGTTCTGGGCCAGTGAATGTGAATAATTATTGAAATAGTTGAAATGAGGCTTATCACTGCACTAGTACTCACACCTCAAAAAGGTGGTGAACTCCTTTTTGTGTGAAACTATGATTCAAAGAATGTATTAGGCTCTCTATTGATGAAAAATGATAAACTGGTTTCCTTTCCTCGAGGAAGATTCAATTTCATGAGTAAAACTATCCCACAAATAATATGTAGTTGGAAACTATGATATTCACATTGAAAATATAGAGGAATTATCTCTATGTGGAGAAGTGTGAAATACAGATTAATCCTGGGAGCCTCTAATATATATTCACATATAAGGATCATAATATGCACCAAAGAAGATGGTGAGAACTCATTAATGATTATGACTGCTCAACCCACTACTACCATGGTAATGAATATATGGTGGAATTTTCTCTATGTGGAAATAATCATGTGTCTTTATCTATGAGTATTATTTGAAAGGATCCAATATTCTTAGACCTAAAAAGGATGAAAAAGGGGATCATTAAGGAAGTAACATCATCAATCCTTTATCAAATTATTTCTACACCACCCCTTATGAAAAAAAGTATGAATAGATAAATGATGTGGAAATTCAGAAGAAGTTGGAAGCTAACAAAAAACGAAATCATCAGAGATCAAAATTGACGAGGAATTTGTCATAAGATATAGGCCAAAAATATTTGTAGCATCCAATGTAGAGATAAATATGAAGCTTCAGAATGGTTCACATAGCTCAAACTTCTATATTCACCTAGGGAGGACAAAGATATATCGATATATCCGAGAGAACTATTGGTGGGACAATATGAATAAGGATATCACTTAATATAGATCAATATTCCTAGTATGTCATCAAGTGAATGCCTAAAGGAAAATGTATAAATGGATGATCAAACCATTACCCATAAGAAAAAAGAAGTGAGAATACATCACCATCAACTTTGTCAAGATAATTATGTAGACATCCAGAGAAAACAATTCAATATGGCTTATTATGGATCTTTAAACAAAGATATATCACTATATCACAATTCAATAAGAAATATCACATGATCATATTGCATGAATATATATTTGAGAAGAGGTAAGGATACATGGGTTAACAATTCAAATTGTATCTCTTGAAGATCAAAGACTCACCTCTATGGTCTGGAAAAGTCTCCAATATGATCTAAACACTAAGATGAACTAATGTATGTACAATCATCCTCAAACTCCTACCCAATATGATCAAACTATTAAGACCTTTGAATACATGTTTTGAGCTTCTTATATGGACTTCCAGGGAGTATGGGACCAATAACTGCCTATGGTTGAGATATCTTACAAAAAAAGTCTCATATCGAGCATCCAAATGGATCCAAATGAATAACTTTATGTGAAATACGAACAACACTAGAATAGTGAGATGAAGCCAGTTAACATATGCTGAAAGGACTTGGAATGGTCGATTCAATGCTATAAAAGGTGAAACCCATTAAACAACACATCATGAAATCCCAAAGATGAAAAATAGATATACATACATTCATTAACAGGATATAGTGTTTAATGTCAGAGACATGGTATTCCTCAACAAATCTCTATGGAAGAGGATTACGAGATTTAAGAAGAAAAGAACGTTATCTCCCTAGTACATCATCCCCATTTTGATTAATGATCATGTTAGTGTTGTGGAATATAGACTAGAACATCCACCTACCATATCTCAATTACATGATCTATTATACATATCCCCCTTGAGGAATTACATATTTGATCTCTCACTTCAACTAAATTCAGTGGTGGTCTTTTTTTTGAAAATAATATTTCTTATGAGGAGATGCTAGCAAAAATTATAAATCATAGAGATAATGTTCTACTAAATAGGACCACCCACCTAGAAAAATAATGTGATAGAACCATAAGTACAAATTATAAACAAGGGAACCAGATGAATCAATGAAGGAGAAGTACCCTCACCACTTCCACCTAGTTTTTAAAACAAAATTTCCAGGGTGAAACTTCATATGGGGGGAAGAATGCAATGATCCATAATTCTATTAATGATATTTACCTCATTATTATTATTTCATATATTATAAACCACATAAAATCACATAATGAACACAATAAATAAATTTATAAATGTATATGTATTGAAATAAGAGTCTTTTTTTAGATATTAAGGAACCTAAACCAATGAAATAGTAATTTAACCATTGGAATAGTAATATGACCCTTAGGAACATTAATCTAGAAAAAATAATAGTAACCTCACCTATGAATGTATAAATAAAATTTATGTGTCTTATTAATTAAAATATTATATATTTATATCAGGGAATATGTAAATAAGAGTTTTTAAAATGATAAACAAATATTGTTTTTTATGAATCAAAAACATATAATTATAATTTTATAAATAATATAATAATTTAAAATAAATAATTTTTCTATAAAATAGATTGACAAATTAATTTTTTTTCCTTATGATTTTAGTATATTTTTATTAGACCTAAAGTAATTTTTCAAAGTGTTATAAAATCATTGATAATTTTAAAATCTGTAATTTCAGAATAAATGATGATTTTAATTAAAAATTAAATTTCTCATATTTATAAAATTAATTTCATAATTTTGATTTCATTTTTAATTCTATACATAAAAGAAAATTGGTAAAGTTTTGTGTTGTTTCTAAAATATATTAATTTTTGGTGAATTTTTATATACATTAATTTACGGTATATAAAATTATAATTTAAATTCACTATTTATTGAGTTATATTTTATGAAATAAAAATAATATAAAACTAAACTAATTTATTTATTTTATATATTTATAAGGTTCATACTATTTATAGTATAGATCCAAAATAATAAAATAAAGAATAACATAATCAAAAAACACTCTTCCCCTCTACTATAAATACCACCCCTCTCCACTTTTTTACCCCACACCTATAAATCCTTGAATCTTGTCCACATTCTACTCAATACAGTTCCTAATCCTCTCCCCCAATTCAATTATACTTTGGTATCAAAGACATCCACACCCAATTCCCCTAAATAGGTTCTCATGGGGAAGGAATTCAGGAGGTAAAATAATCTTTCATTTGTATTTATTCACTATTTTTTCCTTTAATTTCCTCTCATAAACTCCCTTAATACCAATGACGTGATAACCCTAATCTATATTATATACTATAATGTAATTGTTTTAATTTTACAACCCATTATCAATCATATTCCACTCTCATATTTTTTCTAAAAATTAAAAAATTGTCCGTGGTGTATTGATTTATCATATTCAAGGATGATGAGTTTTAAATTTCTATTACCACCTTTGAGGATGGTCATAAAACAATTATAGTAAAAATAGATGATAATATATGTATTATATTTTATTTAATGTTATTTATCTATTATATATACATAATATTAATTAATAAAAAAACAAGTTTGTGATGATTGAAAAAACAAAAAAATAATCTAAATGGATAATAATATCATTTTAACTAATGATTCATCCTCGAATCTAGAAAAAAATTATATATAAGTCCAATTAATATATTTTAAGTTCATTAATAACAAAAAATATCATTTTTGGATAACTATTCCAATTTTACATGATCTTTCATATGTTTGTACAAGTGACCAAATCCTGAAAACTAAGGAAACAAACACTTTGGTATGATGAAATTGTATCTTATTACTCATAAAAAGACCAATTATTGACTTAATAAAATTATATAAATAAAATAAATGTTAAATTTTTTGTTAGTTTATTTTTAAATAAATTTAATTTCATTATATTGGACATTATGTTCAAGTGCATTACACTTTCTAACATAAGGTTAGGGATTATCTCCGAACCGTCATTATTTCATTCTCGTTACCCTTACTCTCTATTTACCCAAATTTAATTAATATTTATTTTTATGTAATTTTTTTAAATTATATTTATTTTTTCAGAAATATTATATCTTTTTCATATAATCTTTCTTTGATGGAAAAATATATTATTTAAAAGGGTCCCTTCTTAATTCCTCTCAATTTGAAAACTCAATAAATGCGAACATCCAAATATCTCACTATTTTTTAGGTGACCTCAATAATCTGTTTAAAGACACCATTATTTGTATAAAATATATCAGTTTACCTTATGAAACTATCTTATCTAATTTTTTGTTTAATATTAAATATTACGCCTTTTCCTATTTAAATGAAATTTAACACTTTCTTAAAACCACACTAAAATGTTTCATTTCTAATGTTTAAAAATCTATACATTTTCATGTTTTCAAATCATTTTAACATCATATATCATGATCTATTACTATTTTTTATTATTAATTTAAAAGGATGATTTAAATCTATTCATTGAGGTACACATCTATGATATGCCCATTTGTTATGCTTTACATGTTGATTATTATACCCATTATGTTCCATGGGTAACCCTTATGTTTATTCCTTATGTATGATTTCCATTAGGCACATATATTCCTAATGAAGTTATTATGGGTAAACCTATAGAGAGGATCAATGAATTTTGTAACGTTTAGTCTAATGAGACATAATGTGGAATGGTCTTCGGAGTTATCATTGACTCTTATTCCTCCAACTGTAATGGTCTCGGTGGTTAGACTTGACTCATGATTCTCCAAGTGTAATGGTCTTGGTTGTTAGCCTTGAAAAATGATCCTCCTTGTGAAATGATCTTGGCAGTTTTCCTTGAATCATGCTTATGCCAAATTGTACATTGATTCCAAATTTCTTTGATTCCATGATTACATGATCCCATGTTCTACATCTTATGATTCCATATGTTTATTCATGTTAAATGTCTTTTTATGTCAACTTGTTATGAGTTCTACCCCTTGTACTATGATTTATTTACATTTTTATTTCCTTATTGTGATTTTTTTCTCTTCACTTTGTTCATCTATTCCTCAGGTTATCCTATACAGATTTAAGGGACCAAAGAATTTTAGGATCAAATTATGAATATTAAATAAAATTTCTTCTTATTTTGGTTCAATTTTATAGTTTTTTGTACCAAATATTCCAAATACACTATAATTTATGATCCTTGGTTTGTATTAGAAGGATAGTAATAATTAAAATAGTGTAATAACATCTATAAAAGGATTGTTCCATTATAAATTACTAATCCATGACTCTGGTGCATTAGTACTATTCCCAAAAATATATATACTCACTCAAAAATACTGAAACTCGAATAAAATAATGAAATTAATAATGAACCAAAAGAACTTATCATAAATTTAAATAAGTTTTCAATTATTTGTGCCCAATCTAATAATGTTGACATGCATATGGAATAAGATAAAATGTTCTATTACATGATTCAAGAACACATAAAAAATAGATAAAATCAATATAGAAAAATCCTTTTAATTAATAATGATGTAATAATTAATATGTAAAATCAAACAACAAGAACATCAAATTATTCTTTCCTAGAATCATTGTGGCCTAAAATACATTGTTTTACATGTACTAATATAGTTACCTACATAATTTACACCATCCTATATCCTTTCTACCCATTCATAAATCATGTACTAGAGAGTATACAAGTATGTAAACGCTATGCACTAATACAATTTTGTATCCCCTTGAACCAAATCACCTTGTTTAAACTGGAACTCCACATAACCTCATGTTACCTTCCTTGAATAAAATATGTTTTAGACTTGAGGTTACTAGAAAGAGAGACATAATGGAGAAACTATGACCTTAGTGTTAGGTAGTGTCATAGAATATAAAGTAACTAATAAAAAAATACAATCAATAAAAACCAAGGGAATAATCATCATATTATATTCATAAGTATAATATAAAATAATATGTAATTTAAAATGTGAACACCAATTTCATTACCAATAAATAATGTTAAGGGAAACCCACTGGTGGTGAATAGATTGACATGATAATTTAGCAAAGCTAAATAACCCTAGCAATCTAGATCTTTGACCATAATGAAATGCATGAATATCTTACTGAACCTACACGACCACCCAAAATATTTCCCTTTTCTTTTCTCTAGATACCTTACTATAAAATATACATGCGCACCAAAATTCTCATGCTGGGTGTCAGCTTAAAATCAATTAAGATACTAAAATTTGATCTTTAACAAAAATTCATAATATATACTGGTGTATTACCTGAACATGAAAATGAGCATATAAGAAACACGAATACAATACGAGTACAATATATAGACCAGTTCCTTAAAGACGGACTCTACCAGCATATATGATAAAAAATCCCCCTTGGTCGATAGTCTTTATAGCTCCACACACCCTGGATTGGATTGTATAAAAACATGTTTAACACATACACCTTGAAGGGATATCCTATTTACATTGCAAACAATTAAATAACAAATCCCCCTTGGTCGATAGTCTTTATATCTCCACACGAATGCTAAACTATAAGGGAAGAGCACCTGCATATATGATACATAGATATTGAATAAAATTTAAATATTACATCATTTCAATCATGAGTCATATCTATAATAAAAACATGAGAGAAAACATAATGCATTGGTCTCATGGGTATACACGCACACACACACAACTCAAGTGATCAAACATAAAAAATAGGTCTCATAGGGTTACACACACACACACAACATGTGATCATGAATCCTAAATTTGTCTCATAGGTTGCACACTCTGACCAAATAATTTTTGGAATAACACGAATAAATAGTTTATAATGAAAATAACCACCTTTGTTATGTATGTATACATCTAATTCAAGTTCTCCATAGTTATTTATCACATGAACCTCGTTTATAAATATAACTATACATGATTTCAAGACAAAAACATCAATACATTTTTGAATGACCATAAAATGTGTTATAGGTTAATAATGAAAAAATATTCAAGCCAAGGGTTTGATCTAACACTTCAATGATGTTCAACACCGATTAGGGAAGTTTCTAAGTGCATTCATGGAAAGGGGAATTAATCAAACAAGGAACAATAAATACTATAAAATATGGTTCAATATCCTATGATTTTGAATTAACAAGAATGCATTTGAAACCTCTATTTATTGATCACCTATCATGTCCGACCAAAACCAAGAACATAGATTTCTTGATTAAATGTTAAATAATCTAGAAAATGTGGAAATAAATATGAATACTTACAAATCTATTAATAGGTATATAAATTGAATAATAATCACATTAATTACCTAATATAAATTATTCATCGGTTTCACCATTTAAAATTCTAAATATTTTATAAATTAATTGAATGCTATGGTAATTTTAAATCTAAAACTTCTACTACCATGACTTCAACCATAGCCTAACTATGTATGTGGTGTTCTTGAATATACCATTAGAAAATATATTTCACTAAAGAATGTTTCTAAGTCTCAGACCGTTTTCCCTCACTAATTAATCCACCACATGTGTTGTGAGGTCTCCCAAATATTGAACCTTTGGAAAAACCTAATGCGCTATAGCTAGGGACTCACCTTACCCCTATATTTGTCTGATTCCAATTTTTATATATGAGTACCCATGCCAAAGAAATTCAAACAAGGGAATTTTGTATGCAATTTTGAACAACAAATATTGAAAACTGACTTGTAGCCTCCAAAAAATCTAAAGTAAAAGAATATCAATTTATTGACCACCATAATTCAAAAAAACATCTTTATATATATATATTATATAACAAACATTAAAAAAATAAATTAATTATTTTTAAAGGCATAGGATACAATTAAGAAAGAATTAATGATCAAACCACAAAATTAAAATGAATATTAACAGAGCTTCCTAGAGACAATGGATTCATTTTTAAATTTGTATTAGATACATGTGATCAAATACCAATGGAATTAATAGATTATTATTCACTAAAAACTTTATATATATTAAATTTGGAATTGATTTGAAAACATAAATCATAATGTAGTAATTTATTTTAATAAACCATTATTCTCTATTTCATATCCCAATATATCAATCATAATACACTTCCTAGAATCTGTTACAGAAGAAACATTTGAATATGGTGAGATCTTATAATCAATAAGGGTATTTATATATTAGATGCTAATATGGAATAAATAAGGAGTTAATAATCTAGATCGAGTAATTGATAATCAGATAATTCCATATAAATAATAAAATGATCTTGAAACAAATCCATGGAAATCATAATTTTTAAATAGTATCATGGAAATCAACAACTAATTTCATAATGATGGAACACATAACTCTAGACATCCTAAATATAGTCTTGATGAAATGGTTAATAAATCAAAATAAATTTGTAATGCCTTAGCCACATACCCAAAAAAAATTGATCATGGTATGTACCAATGATATAAGGTAATATGTTATTATGGTTCCCAATCATCACTTAAAATTTCAAAATCATTCCTCATATGAAAAAAAATATAATTCCATAAAAAACACATAAAAATAAATAACTTTTTGTATTATAAGAACTAGCATATGTAATATCAATATATTCCATTTTCAAAAATTTCTAATCCATCAAGGGAAATATGGTGGATTATATCATTATGGTACATCCTTATTGAAGAAAAATATTTATTGGAATATTTAGACATCGATTCAGTTACATAAAAATGATATATACAAAATTTAATTAGAAGAGTACCATTTCAAATTATAGTAATTTATCTAAATTCTATAATTTTTCCAATTATTATGTAAAAATATTCTTTGACTGGAGCCTATTAAAAATTTAAATTAGAAATAAATACATTGGTAGTTCATGATGGTTGCAAATCTAGCTCTTATTTTGTACCTTATAAAAATTATTCCACTAATATTTTCTATAAAAATGAAAAAGTACTACGTTAGAAAAATTATAAGAAGATTCATTTTAAACCATTTTTATAATGTACTAAATAGGTAAAAATTAATTATTAAACCATTATATAATAGAAAACTCATTCATTAAAACATTTTATGAAAAATATGGACATGAAGGAAAATGTTTCGTGACTAAGTAGAAAAACAATGCTGATTTTTGATGAAAACATTATTTTTTTATCTTGATAATTTACTGATAATAAGATGATGGGTACCATATATTTTATATAAATAATCATATAAGAATAAAATATAATGTCTTTCATATTCATGTAATGTATAATTTACTTGACTGATTCTTAAACACAAATATTCCCATTTAGTGATGATATTTTTTAAATAAACCCATTCTAAATGTCAGACTTCCTTCATGTATGTTCTATCATCCTATATAATTAATATAGAGTTGTTATTCATAAATTTAATAATAATACTCAAATATATCATAAAAATTATTTTCATTAAACCCTTTCTCTGATTTTAACCCTCCTTGAATGAAAATTAAGGGATAGTGATTAGGACAATAGATTCACACATCCCATTGGCCTTATGATGGAGACAAGCACCGAGGGTATACTATTCTCATGTATCAAATAAATTAACATTTATAATATAAAAAATTAACATTAAAATATTATATTACGGATAAAAAACTCCATGAAATCATACAAAATTTAACCCAAAAATGTTCCACAATATATGAATAACGTAAACAAATATATGAAGTATCCAATGTAAATATCCAAATGAAAAGATAAGGTAGTGATACCATAATAGTCTAGTGCTATGTGCTAGTAATGTCTCGCATAATCGATGTCTACCGCATAAAAAATCTAAAAAAAATTATATACATGGAATGAGAATACAAGTATACTCGACAGGATACCCAATGTATGTCATTCACATTTTGAAGATACAAAATAATTAAATAGAGATAATAGTGGAAAAAAAATCTATAAAATAGTTTAACTAACCAATCACATTGTCACTATTATTCTATCAACAAATACCATATCTACGTATTAAACATAACAAGAAGCATATCAAAAAAATAGAACCTCGTATAAGATTCGAATTTATTTCCACTCCCACACTAGAACTTCATATGTACTAGAAATATAATGTCATCTGTATAACATCGCATTATATTTTATTATTGACACCTGCCATCACATCACATCACATATCACTCAAACAATCATTGGAAATCACATCACATATTATATCTCCCATCAGCACCAAGGTCTATGACATCTCATCATATCCTTCCTAAAGACACATCGACCATCACATCACACCACATAACACTTTAAAACACATGATCCATCACATCACACCAATATCAACAAAACAATAGTAATATTGAATCATTAACATGATGTAAATGAACTATGTTTCCTCCTCCTACCATGACTGAACCAAGTATAAGACACCTCCCCACCAAATCAAATATCACTATAAACTATATTTCAATTCTTCGCATCACAGCTTGTTCTTATTGAATCACCTAGAAGAGAGGGCATGCATGAGTGGGTGTCCAATAATAAATACTTGCCATCATGATTTTGAAACAAAATCCCTAAAAAATTGGTCTATCTACCTGAGGTTCTCCACATGGGTGGTGTATGAATACAATTCACCTGCATTAAACAAGGTATATATATAAATGCACAAAAAACATAACATATATGTTCACAAAATATTTACTATCCCGAAACAAAACATCACCACAAAAACTCACAATTTTTTCCACTTTCACATCCACCTATACATTTATAACATCCAAAATAAATCCTTAAAACATAGGCCACATTAAACCTTTCATTACAAGTCATTGAAATTAAAATATTTTTCATTAAAAACCCATTTCATTCACCAATCATTTCTATATACCATCCAAGCCATTTCATTATTTTATAATGTTTATTTCACATTAGAAAAAAACAATAATCAACATATAACACTTCAAATAAAGTATTTTATGAATCATAAAAAATGACTAAGACATCCCAATAAATTTTAATTTCATAACTAAAATTTAATTAATTCCATTACTATATGAGAAAATGGAATAACATAAGAATCTCTATCCCTTTCCCACTCCAACATGCCCTAAATTTCCTCCATTTAACACCACCACCAAATCGATTCAATACCCCCAAATTACAAAAATGCATCAGCACCTCACATCACAAAAACACATAGAAACAAATTTCCCAAAACCTTTACATATAATTTTTCATAATTACAATTTTTCATCACATGCACTTATTTATTAATAAGAATTCTAAAAAAATCATAATTCTCTTAGGGTAACCATTTTTTAACCTTTATATGTGGTTATACCATTAAAATTTTTGTTTTTAACAAACAATTCATAGAAAGGTTCCCATAATCATGAAAATAAAAATGAAAACAAATCCCCCATGACCTCGATTTTTTAAGGCATAAATCATATATAATCATAGTATTTTTAATATCAAAAGGTTGTAAACCATATGAATTTATTCGCATAAGTCGCTAAATTTTAACATAAAGAATTAATTATATTAATTATTTTGGTGAATACTATCTTCCCAAAATTTATTAAGAGCTTAATCCCTCCTCGATAGTAATCGTAGATGTGAAATGAGGGATACCTTAACTCAAAAAAATAATTTTTATTTTTTATACATGGTTCAATGAATGGAAGGAAACCATCGAGCACCAAAATGATGGAATGATCTTTTAACAGTATAGAAAACAAAACACCACACCATCCGATTATTGGAACAACAGTAAACCCAAATAGATCCCTAAAAAACCTTCACATAACTGAGATATCCATACCAGGGTGCAACCTACCCACCCATGCCCTAGCGGATCCAGTAAAATACCATTTAGGCCACAACAATATACATTATAAGGATGTAATAAAATGTGATAAGAAACTATATCTCGACTGGGTCTCTACCCAACATCCATTCTTAGATTATTAGAAATGAAAAAACTAATCATCGATCCCTATTTCCATAACTGAGATATCCACACTACATGAATAATAAACACATTTCCTTATTCTAGAAGCATAAAACATCCATGCCCAAAATTGAAGTCAAATAAAAACTCATAAATCTAGATCCCCACCATATTAGACCTCTCCATGATGTATTTTTAACTATTATTGAATATACCTAGGGATCCTGGCTATAAAAGAACTACTTCGGTGGATTTTAAATTTAGAACACATCCCAAATATCCATATCCTTTGTAACACATTCTAAATACCTCCCCACATGAATTTCATTAATATAATGGAATAGATGGCCTTAAAAATTAAAATAATTACCTCAAATACTATTCTACCCTTCATAAATCAAAACCAAACACCAAATAGAATGTAAAAAATAGGAGAAATTTATTATCCCATGAGATTCCTCTCAAGGATCTCATTACAACTGAACACAATCCACAATGAAACACACCAACCAAATGAAGTGCACCTCACATCCCATGAAACTAAATTACAACACCAACCTCATGCCACTTTTATCCAATAATAATCTAAACAAATGTTTCATCCTATAGACAGTGAGAATTTTTTTTACTATAACCACAATAGAATAGAATACTAAGAACACAATTCATGGAATTCTGTCCACTATTTCATGATATTATCTAATTTAGGAGGCACCGGATCAACTCCATTGATTTAACCATATAACTGTATTACACATTTTTATTTGTAATTATATTTTCCCACACTATTATTCTGGAAGTGTTAATCACATATCACATTAATAAGGAAAATTTACATCACATAAAACATAATGTTCCAAAAATCACACCATAGATGAAGAGACAAAAAACAAAAAAACATAGGTCACATGGAACACGTTCATGTCTTATGATCCCATGTAATATCTTTCATGACACTATGACTCAACAAAATAGAATGTAAAATAATGGACTATGCATCTAATGACTTTACCCGATGATCCTGGATATCTACATTCTACTCTATGAATATCATTTCTTCCCCATTATCTTACTCTCCTTAACCAATGATAACAGATACTCAAGAAGTGGCCTTTTGAGTTGAGAGACGTGGAAGAAGTTAGGAAACAAGTATGGTCATGGTGGGAGTTATAATTGATATTAAACCTCTCCAACATACACAAAAACCTGAAAATTCCAAAAAAAACATTGCAAAAGATTACTCTCCCATCCCGACATCTCCTTACGACATCACGAGGAAGCTATCTAGAACATGTGTTCTCAAACAACAATCTAGAAGTTCATCCTCCTATGATTGTTATAATCCATCTATTGGACTAGTTATTATTTCATCCTATCACAAATAACATTAAACATCACTTCCATTATTTGAACTAAAATTGGACAAATAACTGATGACTCCAAAAACATAGTTCACCATAATAGAGAATGACACGACATCCAATATAAACCCTTAAATCGGTCCATGCTAATGGATGAGTGATACACTTTTTTATAAATAAAGTCAATTATAGGAATGTGATTTGAAAAAGATCTAATTATGTCTAAGATGAATTCCCGTAACATTTACTATGGTTTCTTTTTTGTCTAGTCGGTATAATTATAATTTTAATGGAGAAAAGTGGTGTTGAGGTGAGCCTGAGTGTCAAAATCCTGATGAAATTGACTCTAAAATTTAAATGTAAAATGAGAATCAGGGTGAAAGTCATTGGAAGATATAAATATAGGTATCCATTAAAAATCATCCACATACCTCCTCTATAAAATATATATGATACTTGACTACCTCATCACAAGAAATTGAAGAAGATTCATCAACGGATCCATGATTACCAAGATAGAACCATAGCCTCCATATAATCAGGGGAACATATAATTAATTCCAGCAAGAAATCATACCACTAATTCTTTATATCATCTTTTATATTCAAATAAAATTGAGGAAGATGGTTATCTACCATTTCCTACTAGTAAACTAGACACAAATTCACAAACTCTACCCCTACTCATTTCTTCCCATTAAACCAAAATTGTACCCCATAGCCATGGTACATCTTGGATAACCTTGTGTACACCTCTAATGGTGATCTGTATAACTCAACAAGGAGTCCCTATCACATTGAAACTACAAGAAATATCCTCCCTTAGAAAACATCCATCTATGACAATACTCTGACCATTCCACAAGGGAATCACCGTGTCAAATAAAATTACAAAATACACACACCTATGAGTCTCCAAAATAGGACTCATTTACTTATTTTATTAGATAAAAAATCAATTTAATCTATTAAGGAATCCACCAACATCTACCACCCTTGAATCATAGACCATGACGACCAACTCTTCCTACACTCTCCAAAATTCTCTAAACTCTTGAAAAATAGACTAATATGAATATCTTCTCAAAGAGTTTACCATGAAATTCTACATTTGTGTGGGATAAGATATCTTATTATCACATACATGAGAAAACTCAATCAACACTGTTGGTTTTAGTTTCAAATAATTGTGATAAATGATATACCTCATGACCATTTAATTGAAAAAGACCATAAAGTGAAGGTAATGAGGTAATATCACAATTTCTTCAGTGAAAAAACATACTTTTATAGCACTAAATCATGAGAGAACAATTAAATTCCTTGTGATGTTCCTAATTATACATATAATATATGAAATAGTTATAAATTATTCATGAAACAACCTAAAACTAGATGGGATGTTTCACAAAACACTTCAAATATCACACCTTTATATTGCAACAGAATAACTGGAGCACTAATAAATTTCTCCTTTAGGTGTTCAATTGATGCCTAAAACAAAACAGTACATATAATATCAGATTATTTATTAATAAATTCTATTATTGGGGCCTTAATATATAATAATTCAGACATGAATATCTGGTGATAGTCTGTAATGACAATAGATCTATAAACTAATGATTAATTTTATGGCACAACCCAAAAAATAGCTCCAACAATCATTTATCTGTCTATATCCACATCATACTAAGAAAAAAAATTCTCAAGGAAGTTCACCGATCATGTATTTAATATAAACATGGAAATATTTCCATAATTTTTGTGGCAACGATGAACCTAAAAGTCAAGTATGATATGATCGACATTATACTTCTTTGAGAATAATTGGATTGAGATTTTTTTAAGGGTAGCAGCTATGATTTGGGAGATGAACACATGGATCATAGAGTTTGTGATCCTTAGGAATATAATAGGTTCATTCATGACACTGAATGACCATACCATGAATTCAATGTGTCCATACCTATATCAAATGAAATTCCTGGGGATATCATCCTCTTTACCCATTATTAGGAGATATCTAGACCACATAGCAATCATGTGAAACCTATTATCTCCCCAAAACTAGGTAAAAATATCATTGATCCTTGAATGGGGTAAGGAATCTTGATCATCCCATAATTCAACCTCTGGTAGTCTATACAAAACCTGATACTACTATCATCCATCTTAGTGAAAAAAATAAAGAACCCCATTTCAACTCATTGGGATAGATGAAACCCTTTTATATCCGACCATCTATCTAAATAATCATATCCTAGGACTATGATTGTTCCATTTTATATATAGACCTTGAAATTAGAGAAGTGTTGTGATGGAAGTCTATCAAAAATTCCATATGATGTTTAGGTTGTAGATGAAAAACCTACTAGTGAAAATATTCCAAAAGAGCCATGATCACCTTGAAGACCTCCACTATCCTAGAATCCACTAATATGATAGACTACTATGACATCATAGAATGAATGGTCTATACATGGTTACTTCGTAACTGATAACTCTGATCTCCAAAAAAACAACATGTTGGCCATCCAGATCTAAGAAAAATACTATCTTTTGGATGAATATGATTAAATAATTCGTGGAATAAAACCTGACATTTTTTAGTATGATAACAAACTTTTTTATTTGAAACATGACAACATACCTAGATGATTGATATGGTCCCATCATTATTTTACACCCCAGATACACATAAAAAACATTTATAACCAATGACCAATATATCTAACATAAGAGGAATAAGAATCTTATCTAGATCTATTCCCAATGAAAAAAGTATAGTGGATTCCAAAAATGAGAACAAACTCATGAATAAGGTAAGTCATAATAAATAAATAAAAAATTATATAATCATACGTATAAAATCTTTTACCCCCATCGATACTTCCCCCACTACAAAAAAAAGACCGAAGACATCCCCTCGGCCTCTCTACTAACAGCCACATAAATGAACCTAAGTAGATCATGGTCCATGAAGACTGGGAATATCCTAGTTCTGACCTATTAATACTCCAACTTCTCTTTATTGATTAAAATACAACTTTCTCTAATACTGAAAAAACCTCAATGGTTTCTACTATTGAGGATGACAGTGAACCTGACCCCCCCAACACCATATTAAGACTGAATTACCATGGGGAATGATTTGATGTTGAACACTACACCCATAGACAAATAAAAGTGAAAAAAATATCCCAAAAAAGGAATAGAACCCACTATCCCCATATGGTCGAAAAGGAATCTATTGAGGTTGACTCCTTTTAGTAAAAAACATTAAGTACCTAGTTCCCAATAACAGAAAGTTGAAAATCATCTCCTTGAGGAACCTTACATGTTCCCCTATCATGTTAAACATACTCAAGAGTAATCCACTCAATAAACTTGGACATATTATAATCCTATAAATAAATTGTAAATTTAGAGGGAGAAAATAAATAAAAAATCTATGGAATGAGTGTTCCCTCAAGAGGATACACTAGGGACTCCTCATCAGGAAAAAATTATTGGGTGAAACACAATTGGTCCATGACATTGATCTGAAAAAACCCACAAAAAATACCCTATTTAAGATAGATTACCCCTTAAATCTTCACTACCTTAAAGATCAATAAAATGATATCTTCTCAAAACACTTTTGTAATGTCAACCCATGAAGCATCACCATCCTTCTACTCACCAAGATACAACATCTATCTATATCCTACAGACCATCCCATATAATTAATTTCCAATGATTCCTAGTTATTCTATCTATTCCATATCATATAAAAATATTTATTGATATCCTCAAAGAATCTCTATATCCACAAATTATTTATGTTGATATAATAATTTCGTGAATCCTACCACTGGAAAGAGTGAAATGTTTTTTACCACTAATAATTCTTCACAATTGTATCAAT
This sequence comes from Viscum album, assembly GCA_963277665.1. Lineage (NCBI taxonomy): Eukaryota > Viridiplantae > Streptophyta > Magnoliopsida > Santalales > Viscaceae > Viscum > Viscum album. Next base: position 1,120,189,192 of record OY728156.1, read on the forward strand.
GCTCTAGAGATCATCCAAATCATCCTACTAATACCCTGATACCTGAACCATATAATGATGATGACCATGATCAATATTTTATGTAAAGTGATAATTTATTACTATTTTGAGAAGATAATTATATTATATTCATTTAATCCTTCCCAAAACAGTCCTTTTCTCTCATTAATACAAGTCAATAATGAGGAATTTCCTCTCATATGTCTCTACATTGATTGTAGAACCACATCACAGAATCTTTGGTAGTCTCGGAGTCATTATGTAAGATCAATAGGTCCCCTAAAATCCTATTTCCTATATGATTTTACATGGACTTTTCCACTCACCATAATCAAGAGAATCTGATTCCTTACAAAACCATAAAATCCTCACTATGCCTAAATATAATATTCATCATATCCTTCAAAATATACTTATGATACAACTCTATCATAAACTCCTCCCTCTAAATTTTCCCCTCTTGGGTTAACATGGAATGAATAGAGATAATATACCTTTAGTAAAACCATTAATTGTCCTCAAGAAGGAAACAAATTCTGAGGGTGAAAAATAACATTTTTGGAACTAATTAACTTATATAATATAAATAGGATTCAATGATACAATATAATCGAACAATAAAATCAATGAAATAGTATAAAATTAAACCCAAAAGTATCCAAAAATTCATAAATAATTTAAACAAATACTTGTTGAATCTAATGTAAATAACCAAAAGAAATGATAATGCCTTGATACAACAATAGTCCAATGGTCTGTGCTTTTACATGACGTCACAATCCACATAGATCTCTTGTAAAACTAAAAAATATATCATATATATCTATTTTAGACATAATTTTTACTTCTTAAGATATTTAAAGCAACTAAATAATCATCCTCACTAGAGATTAGTCACTAAATAACCATTCTTGGTATAGTAAAAAAATTAGAGAAAAAATTATAATGGTATCCATCACCACATTCCAAATGGTTAACTAATTTAATTCCACAACGCCATAGTCTTATTACATGTATATATTTTATATAATATCACACCCCATCTTGGATATAGATACCTAGTCCATCCCAACACATCAAATATCACCTAAAGACACCACGAAAATGACATCACATCACATCTCTTCCATAGAAATATGGTCTATCACATCACATTTAAATCCACACAATTATAGTATATCCTAAACAAAACTGATATCAGATTTTTTCCCTCCTCCAACCATGAATGAACACCACCATAATCCATCATACCATCCCATAAAACATCAACCTAATGCACTTTTTTTATCTATCATAGATAAGGCCAATAAATATTTCTTGGAAGATAGAGCAGGTATGGGTGGGTAGGAAAATATCTATCCTCACTATAGAGATATTGGAAAAATGCCCAATTTTTTGTTGTTGACATCACATGCTCAAAAAGGGTGGGAAAAATATAGATATCAGAATAAATATACTGGGTATTTATATAAATCCACCCACAATACCATCCTATGGGTTCACAAATAAATATTTATCCTAACCCAAAACATCACAAAAAATTATCCCAACATCATCCACATTGTCTACTACATATAAATGCATGACACCACCCAATAAATGCATTATCCACATGAAACATTCTACATATCTTTACAAGTCAATTAATTTTACCTATATCCCATTATCAACAAATATCATTCATTAATCTCATTCTTTTTCTTTCACATTCAATTATATATTTTTGCATATTTTTTAATGATAAAATAAATGAAATTTTTTCGAATATCCAATTTCTAGAAAAATAGATAATTAATAATATAAAACCATTATCCAAGACATTCTATGGTGTCTAAAGTTTTTCATTAACCATTAATTGATTTAACTAATACATTAGAAACAAACATAACACACTAGAACACAAAACCCCATCTATCTTTTTCATGAAAATGAGCTCCACATTGACACAATTTCATATAACCACCACTTATCAATGTTATTTTATTTTCATTCACTTGTATTTCCCCGGGAATTCTTTAAAACACTATAAATCTCCCATAAAAACAATTTTAATAACCAGATATATGTGGTTATAAAATTATTATCTTAACTAAAAACATAAAGACAAAAAAACATTTTTATAGTCATAATAATCAAAATACAATATAATCCCACAACATTAATTATTTTTAGCAAGGAATCAGGCCCATACTATAAAAAATAAACTATATCGATATGTTACATAGCATACAATTTCATTCCAATTCCCATTTCACTTTTTTGATTTATAATTCAATACCTTATTTATTGTTGTGCATACTATCTTAAAAGAAAATAAAAAGACCATAACCTCTCATTCATTATAAAATAAGATCAGAAATGAAGGATTCCCTGCCTAAATGGAATTTTTAAATTTTCATTACAAGGTCGAACGGGAGGAAGGCAACCGTTGATAACCATAATAAATAACAAAGGAAAATTTTTAAAACCAGAAAAAAATATCCCACAACACACCCATTAAAAATAATAAATCCAATGTAATTATTTTCATAATTATATACCTCCCAAGATAAGAAACATTGAGAAAATATTGGAACACTAGAAGAAAAAGGAACGAGACTCACATAAAACTACCATTGATTGATCACCATGGACCAAGGATGAATTCCACTGATAAGGGGATGGGATACATCCTTTCAATGCACAAGGATGTCCCATGAAATGTGATAATCACTGGAAAAGTGATCAGTTTCAAATATATTTTGAAATTTATAGTCCGTTCATAAAATAAACAAGATCAAGTTGCTTCCTAATCATCTATGACATAGTGGTGATGGTCAAATCCCTATAAGATACAAAAATATTTCTACACCATAGATATAATAAAAGTGAAGGAGGGAAAATGTTGAAGTAGGTTCTCCACCCCATATCCATGTTCATATGGAAAGAACTGGAAAAAATTGATCTATAATACCCTATACCACATTTGAGCTCTCCATGATGTAGGATTCACCAACACTACACCACATTCCAGCACTGCGACGCTCCCAGGAAAATAATTAAACTTGAATAAAAACATTTCATCAAGTATAAATACACCATAAATGGTCTCACCATTCCATAGTGGTCACAATAATGGCCCAACCTCATGAATCCACACCACAAAATTGCTCCACGGACATATTTTCTAGCTATAACCTCTCCTCCACTCTCTGACTCCTTTCTACCTCTTCTGAACACATCAATCACCTAAATTACTAATAATAATATTATGTATGGAATAGTAAATTATAAAATATGATATAATTAAATAATTCCATAGCTATAATTTTATCAATTATTTTTTAAAATAACTTTTCTAGGTGATAAAAGATTTGTTCTTCATGTATGGTTTGGTTTTGTAGTTTAGTTCATGTAAATTGATCAAAGTTACTCCATCATCATAATTTTAATCATTTAATAAATATAACATATATTATTTATATATATACATGTATATTTAATCATCCATTAAAGGTATAAATTTAATAATGAATTTCACAATTCTTAAAGACCATTGGTCGTACGTACGCATGAATGAAGTTCTCACTTTTCAGTGGATAGAATGAATGAAAGATAAATAATAATTAACATTTATTGATTATTTTATTAACAATATATATATAATATATTCATTAAATCAATATTTATTTTGAGACATGTAAATTTAAAATAAAAAATTAATCAATTCTCTATATGGTGGTGTCACACTACACGTACACATGAGCGATGTTACAATTTTTCATATGATTATAATGTTGGAGTATAATAAAGGATAAATAATAATATTAAAATTGAAGTATATTTAGGATAATAAAATTTAATTTTTATAATAAATATTATAGATTTAGAGGTTGTAAAATAATAATTTATAAAATATTTTCATCAATTAAGACAATTTCATCCTCTTTGAACGAAGTCCATTAGATCTCCAATTAAGGACTATAGGGTTGCATTTTTGGGAAGAAAAAAAATCTAGAACAAGTCTAAAAATGTTTATAAGAGATTTTTTAGGCCACATTCAAGATATATGTCTCAATTTTTTGTATATAAAAGAGAGAGTGGGTACCCTTTTATGTTGAATGGAAATGACACACATGGAATTATGAAAAATATTAAAATATAACTAATTGATTCTACAGAATTTTTTTTTCAAATGTATTTATAATAATTTAAAAATATGATATTTTCATAATATCATCATCTAATTAAAATTTTATTTGTTTTTCTGTCATTATAAAACTTTTCTTTTAGTTTATTCCCATGGTTAACGAATACTAATATAAACTGTGGAAATGTCTTTTTAAAATTAATGGTTCATTATTTTACATATAAGGTAACAATTGAATAATTAATTCCCAAGGTATGAAATTATATACCATTTCATATCAAACTCTTCCTCTTTCAGTTTTTTATGTTTTTAATATAATAGAAAAAAATATTTGTATATTAAAATCTTATTAATCTTATTTTAAGAACAGTTATCATAAATAGAATTTGATATCATCATGAGTGAAATGGAATTAGAATGTAAAACTTTATAACATCTGGGGTTTTTTATATTTATTTGAAAACTTTATGGATCAAAATAATTCACCAAAATTGGATTACATTCAATATTTTAAAATCCGTTAATTTATTTTTCTATTATTTGAATAAATATAATATTGGTGTTATGTAATAATTTATGGTAATTAATTAATGCATAAATATAAGAAATTAATTACCATTATAATAAAAATTAACTATTTTTTAATTTAAATAATTATAAATTAACTTATCATTAATTTAACCCTATGAAAAAAATTAGAGACATTAATCTCAATAGAGTGAAACATTGTATTTCTTAATTAAATAAATTAATATGAAGGTCATAATAATTAATAAATAGAACCATATGCCTATTTTTAATGAATTGCATGGAAATAGATGAAATACAAACATTCAAGAAGATAAAAGAATGTTCCGGTTTGATTTTGGGGCTGTATAACTTAGTTTTAGCCTTATATTATCCTTGTTTTCCTTACTGAGGTTAAATTTTTTTACCATGGTTAATATTGAAAATTTATGAAATTAAAAGGGAAATATTTTGAAATTTTTAACCATTTGAAAATTAGAATCCATTTTTCAAAATTATTCCACTATATGTTTCCATAATCACATTAATATTAATGCATAAAATGAAAAATAAACAGTTTTTAGTAAAATATTTTTCATGAATAAAAATGGATTTAATAATACACCATAACTAGTAAAGATAGAGATTATTTTTAAAACATATTATATAATATGTAATTTTTATTTTCATTAATAAAATTAACCAAAAATTATGAATTAAATTTTTAAAGATAAAATCAGATTACGCACATACAAATAATATTTTAGATTAACATACCTTTTATATACATATGGTATTTATTTTCATTTATGATCCATTAATAAACAACGAATTAATTTGAAAGTTGTGTTAAAAATAAATTATTCATAATTTAGTTATTCCTATTCATACTCTCTATTATAATGGCTATATAATAACTATCATAATGAATAATAACATTTCAATAAATATATAGTGGTTTGTTCAAACACAGTGCTGTGTGAAAAGAATGATATCAATGAAATAAAATTTATTTATAGAGGACTATATAATAAAATCATGGGTTGTTACATTCTATTCCCCCCCAAAGAATATTTCTATTGAAGTTACATTAGTCTGATAAAAAAATGATATATCTCGACTTTATCACAACCTCAGGTTCCCAAGTTGCATCTCCGAATTTCTGATTCATCATGAGAACAATGAACATGATTTTTTTCATGTTAAATAGAACATTACCTATATGGTCCATGATTTCTAAAAAATTTTCCTTAGTGGGTTTATCATACTATATTGGTAGGACCTCTATGTTCAATACTGGTGATGAGTGAGGGATATACATCTGTAGGGGAGATTCATAGAAGACATCTTAATCATGGGGGAGGTTAAATTGATGCATCATGTGATAAACTACCATCCAAAATCAATTATGAGTCTGAATTAGCAAATTAACAAGTGATAAATTTTATTTATTTCTAATTCTCATAATAGTAATGTATGGATAAATATTCAGAAATAACTTTTAACCAACATATAATTTTAATTTTAACTAACATTTATTGTTATAACATTTCTATCAACTGTAAGATACCATGATATGTTGTTGGATGTCTCTAAAGTTTCCTACCACATAAATAGCTTTCTCAATTCCAAATTTATTTCTATCTCTAACTTCATCAATTAACATTGTAGTTGTATTTTTATTTCTATATAGGGATTCATAAATATTCATCCAAATAATCAAGTGGTATATATTATTGTATGAAAATTAGAGAAAATAAAGGAGTTAATATCGAACAACTTTTGAATAAATTGATAAATATCTCTAAATTTATTCTAGAGTTTGAATGTTCACCTTTGACTGAACATCATTTAATGTATTATAAGAAGTGGTGAAATTCAACTTTTTATCAAATTCATTCAGAAGAGATTCCTAGAACATCAAGTTAATACTCAGATCTTGATATGATGTAATTGAATATGATAATCCATGAAATGTTCCCACTTTGTTAACATATATCCGGGTATGATGACTAGGATAGAAATATTATTTCCTATCAATGAGGTTTGTCGAACTTATAAGGCTATTTACTACAATATAATTAATTTTTTTATTTATGTTTTGGGGAGTCTGGAAAAAAATCACTGTGATGTTATCCCATTAAAGTTCATAATTGGTAATGGTTTTACCTTCCCAATATAATTTAGTACCTCAGAATCAACATTCCAACACACCATGGACCAAGATATAAACTCTATGATATCCCTTTTCATATAATAGGACTCTAAATAAAATTTAGATCTATAAAAAACATTATACTTCTTGAATAAATAAAGACTGATGAACTATGAGATTAATCTAAGAGCCCCTTTTTGAAATCTTCTATTGAGGGGATGAATACTCAATTCCTTATCCTTTTCATTTTACCACGATCAGGGTAGAAAAAAGGTTGATTAATAACATTTTTCAATAATTTCATATATTCCATCATAGCTTCATTATCTTATGGTGGATGGAAGAGCGGACATTATTTTGGAAAATATATATTCATTCATATTTCTGAGTATTTCAATATCAATATTTTGAAAATAAATTAATATTTATCTATTTCAATCCTCATCATGGAAAAAGATGGATGGTATTTCCAAATTTGAGAATCAGTCGCCTTATTTTTCTTCCCAAGTATGTAAAGTATTGATAAATAATAATATTTGGTTAACTGAAACCATGTTCATTGAAATATATTAAACTCCTTCTATGTAATTAAATAATTCATGATTTTAGAATCAGTTTATTGATAAAACCTTTCACCATATTGATAATTATTTTATATATTCAATGCCAAAAATCACTATTGCTAACTCCAGATCATGGGTCAAGTAATTGTTTTCATAAATTATTAAATGATGAGATCAATATGATATCACTATATCATCCTACATGAGGATCCATCCCAACCCATCTATGATGAATCACTCTAGAACAAAAACTCTTCCACACTATAGAGTAGTTTATGAACATGGGTGTTAACCAATATTCTATTTAGTTCATTGATACTCTCTTAAAATTCAAATATCTATAATAACATAACCCCAATCAATGTAAAATTGGTTAGTGTATTGTATTTTCATGATAAATATATCAAATATCTATTGTAGTATTGTTCAAACTGAATAAAGATATATATTTTGGGTTCTATAGATGGTATAGGACATTGTTGAACATTCTAAATCATTGAAGGGACCATCGATATACTAATGTAGACCCAAAAATTTGTTTCATGAACTTTCCCAAAGAATTGATGATGTGAATCTCACTTAGACAATAAATGGTGAGTTTGAGTAGAGACACACCCCCCATTTCAGAAGAAGATGCGGGTTGGATTTTCATTTGCCATAGAAGTACCCCTTAATTATGGGCAAGTAGAAATAATCCCCGTATAGGACTAGGTCGTGGATTCTTATGAATGATGCTAAATTGGTGTCAAAAAATTAAAATATAATTTTTTAGTTTCTTTAGAGAACATTTTATGTGTTAACCTTATTAATATGAATATATGACTTCGTAAAACTTTATTTAACCAGTTTTGGAGCCCAATTGGACTCATAGATCAAAAGTTATGTGTCTAGAAGTCATGATATTTTTGAATGAATTGGCATCACCGCACAGGCCAATCACACATGCCCATTCTTTATATTCAATTCCAATAGGACAACCAGAGGGTATATAAATAGGCACCACCACCTCAAATTTTCAAAAAGAATAGACAAACTCCTAAATAACTAAGAGAGGGGAGGTATTTGGTTTCACAACTCCTTCTCCCCTGTAGTCCATCCTAATTTGGTTACCTACCATGGTCCGCTCTTATTTGGGTGAGGCCCCCAACCTAGAACTTGGGAAACCCAAGCTTGGGAGACCCATACCTGTGTGAGGCATTCAAATCCACCCATGTACTAATTGGGTGAGGTACATCCTAGGCGAACCACACCCAACACTTGGGGTGAAAAATTCTTCGGTGACCCACTTCGGAAAACATGATAGTCTATACCGTGGGGGATTCACCCTCGCACCCCTACCCAAGTTCTATGATGGGATGAAATCCCATCCCTTTGGGCTAGTCCATTCGCTACTGTCAGTCAACCCCTGAAATATGGACAATCAATCCATGATCTTTTCATTCTAGGACTAATAAATTTTTGTTTTTGACACATAAAACCCTACCTCTCCTTCCAAATGACCATGACATGAGACCCTCATCTTGGTTTCTGAAAAATGTTTATCATAATATTTATATGTCCCAATAATACCTCTCAAACCACATGAGTTGAGATGATCCTCATGGTTCATATGGATGAAAAATCCCAAATAACTCCTGACACTCTTCTCGCTTTATTCCTTTTACACAGCTTTCAGAAACATTCTAGGTTTCCATCCAGAATTGAAAGAATAGGTAATTAAGGGGGTGTGGGCGGGGGGGGGGGGGGGTAGTTGACCCAACATCTTCTCAGGGTTTAAAATATATAAAAATTATTTATAGAACCCTTTCCCCTACGGTTGATGAGAAAAAGCAGGAGGTACCCTCCCCTAAGAATGAACTTGCATGAGATACATTATGGGAACACAAGGGGAACCCCTAGAAGCCTTGATAAAATCCTCATGTAAGTTCTGCTTCCAAGTTGTTCTGTCACCAAAAACACCTTGATCATGTGAAATACAACATGAGTTAACCTTCAAGTCCATGTTAGCCTACCCTATGGGCGACCCCTTTTCTTCACCCTACCTCTACGCTAATCTATCCACTTCTATGGCCTTTTTACAAGACACTAATAGAGGGTTCTTAATTAATTTCATACCTTATCTTAGATGGACGAATTTAAAACCTCTATTGAATCCACTTGACTTGCATATCCATGGAATAGGGTACATTAACATGTCTCTCAATTGGGTATGAATTCTTTTGGTCAGTGGTATCCCCACTTGTCTAACCTTATAGGTAGGCTCTTTGGGGTGAATGTGAGTATGTATTCCCTCAGTCACGAGGACACCAAATCTAGGAATAGTGTCAGGGAACACCCTATCTTGGATACTAGTATTAAGACCACATCTTTCTCTTATTTTCTCTAAGATCCAGGGCATCCAGTTCCAGTTGGGGGAGGGTGAGGATTATTGTAGCCTTCCTCTTTGACATTGAATGAGATCCTCCTCCCTTCCCCATGATCAAATTTTATAGAGTCCCTTAGTGAGAAATACCCAATACTTTCTTGTAGGACCTCTCACATATTTTTTCATTCCTTCTTCTCCATGAATGATGGTTGTGTCCATATGGGTAATCTAATTTAACTATCATGAAATCAATGACAAGGGTGAAGGTGACCAACAATTCCCAATATTCTTCTTTTGTATCCTTGACCTATTCCACCTACAAGAGAAGAATTGTGAAGTTTATTTGATATTCCACTTCCTTTTCCCCATATTCTATATTTAATCATGTGGGCATTGAGGTTAGCTATGATGATGAATTCTACACTATCTGATGATTTAATTGGAAAAGAATATTTTATCATGTATTACACTCACATACCTTCAGAGGGACCCTATAGGAATGGTTCCTTACGGACATATATCCATTCATTGCGAAATACAGATTTTGTGGCCTCTCATGTCTTCCTCTTTCTCTTTTCCTTCACAAGATAATGACTCATGTGGGATTAAAGGTTTACAAAAATCATGAAATTCTTATGTTTCCGAAGTGATGAGAGTCATTCTAGTTCTGAGCCCCATCCAATTGTGGCACACCTATTCGGTATTAGAACCAATCACAATGAAACATTAGTTCATCATCCCCTGTGTAATACCTAACTAAATCTATGGACCTCTTACTTGGTATAAGACCCAAGTAAAGCCTCATTCACTAGTTCATCCTCGTCGAGAGTAATCCCCAACCAAACCCCATTAAATAGAATATTATCCTCTCGAGTAATACCTAATCAAACCTCATTCATTAGGGAACCCTCCTTATAAGTAATCCCTAATGAAACCTCACTCACTAGGTAATCCTCTTCTAGAGTATTCCCCAACAAAAACTCAAATCACTAGGGATTACTCCTCAAGTGTAATCCCCAATCCAATTCTCTCAATGGTCCATAATAGCATGTGAAACAAACCTTCAATGGACCTCTATATGCATGGGTCCTCACAACATAACTATGTTGGATTTGATTCAAATCTAAATGGGATACATAAGAGTTATACCTGAGGTTTAAATCCAATACCCTAGACTAACCATAATTATATATGAGCTATACCCCGTAGATATTCATATCCAATTTGGCAGCCCAAATTCTAGGTTCCTTAGGACACATCAGTCTAATTATCACACCATAGTTTTCCATACACATTTTGTCTAGACCTCCCAGCAATATGATGCAAAACATCATGGTATCTTCCTTATCAAATGACCAAAAAACATATAATGTGTCTAATTAAGTGGAACCAAACTACATGGATTCTTATTCCTTTTATAATGATACATATGAATCACATCCATGGGTCCAATCCTGACTTCAAAACAACTCCCATCTCTCTAGAATATGGTTCACTCCAAAGTGCCCCACTATGTGGCTCAGAACCACCATCATAATAATAAACGATGAAATAATTTATTATAAGAACTTAAGAGGGTAACAATGATATAGAACCTCTATACATATAGATATCTCAATTGATATAGAACCTAGGATACATACAAGTGATTATAAATTTCATATATGTTAATAATTACATTTTAATTCAAGGGTGACACACATCATACATTTGAATTATTGTAGAACACATGATTATATCATAATTTTATAAGAGAGTCTTCGAGTAAGAAATAATTTCCCCTAAAAGTGTGTGTTGGGCTGACCATCGATTCTCTTGACCAATGTGGGATCTTAAGTATCATTGAAAAACATTCCAACGAGCATATACCTTTAGAACGAAAGTACATCAAGGATATAAAACCATTTTATGTCTCTAGATATTTGAAAAATACCTTTAGAAGTTGTTTGAAAATAGTGTGCCCACTGTGAATGATGAAAAAAACTCAAACCCATCCAATAAATACCCAATCATCAGCTACTTGTTTTTATTGAAAACCAAAATAGTGAACCTGAAATGAATCATTAACCAAGACGATAGTGTCACCCATATGCCAAGACTCTTATGCTCAATAAAAAGGAAATAGGACCAAAAAAGAAAATCAATCAGGCATGTTTTCATTTAATTATATTTTTCTTTGATGGGTTTATCTTATCTTTGTCTGTTACCAATATTCCCATATCAAACAACATGATATCTATTCAATCCAAATGATGTCATAACAACTATCATAGATGTATTTCTCAGCTAATATTATTGTTGGTACATCCTCTAAAAAGAGGAAGCTGTCACCAAAAAATCATCTTAACATATGGGAATTGAGTGAACTAGTCTGGGGGTATTAGTAGAATGATTCAATCCCATTCCAAGAGTCTTCTCGATATCCCCCTCCAACTTTCAAATCCCCACCATCCATCCAATCAGTAATGACTAGTGGTCGACAAGAATATGGAAATGACTGATATCTTCAACTATTTTCAAGAGATTATCCATAGAAAAAATCCAAATTGCATACCTTTTCATAGATTGGTGGATCAATAAGAAACATATGGCCTCATCAAGAAGATAAATGGGTCATTACAAAGGGCTCATGCCATCATCCACCGCCTCTATTGTCATATGTTCATAAAACCTCAACATGATGGGGGTGCCTTCTATGGGAGTTCGACCTAGGACATCCAGACCCAGGAACACAGGATGGCCTACTGGTGGTAGAAACTATCCGAAAGGGATCCATACCACACCTTTTCCCCTATAAATAATGCCTCCAATCTAATTGGGGGAAAATTTTGACTAGGAACATACACCATCCCTCCCTAGATCAGCTATCAATAATACTCACCTGAAAGCATCCACATATTCTCTCTATTTAAATCTAGTGGCACAAAACAAGAAGGACCAAATAGCTACCCGCATCAACCATGCTTACTAGAAAATTCATTTGGAAGCATATATAGAATCTCATTGTTAAATTTGGACGAAAACAATGAGATGGTGTGTAGACCTGACCACGCAAATCAAGAATTATAGTAGCCTCAGCTAGAAGTACACATAGAATCCCTTGAGATAGCCTCAAAGAATAATATATGGAAAACAAAACTCTCTTTCCCCACACCTAAATACTGTTAGTATCCTCAAGAAGGAAATAAATAACCAAAGGAGACACATTCCCCTACCCTAGTGGTGGAATTGGAATATATCATTTTTCCAGTCACTGTAGTCAGGTAGCATATCCCAAAAATGGTGAATGAGAAGATGGAGATCCCGACCCACATCCTACAGTTCTACCAAGACATCTGAATGGTGAAAACAGTAGTTATAGAGGGAAGAAAACATAGCTACATACACAAAAAATTTGTGGCTCATCAGCGTGTCACCCCAGAGAAGACACATACCTCTTATCCCATCCACGAGGGTCATGGGGGAAATCCCCTATGATATTCAAAAAACTGTATTAGGAAAAATCAATAGTTTCAAAAATTGGTTCTGAAAATATTTTATTCGCCACTTCAAGGTGGGAACAAACCCCTTAAAATCACCAGGATCTCATTAAAAAATCCCTACAATATAATGGGAGCCAGTCAAGAAAGACTCTGTGCCTAAAAACCACTTTCTAATCGAAGATTCCCTATTCACTCGAAAGAATAAATCCAAAAAGAAGCCCCACTAGAGACAAGTAGAAAATTATTATCCAATTTTTGATCATCCTATACTCAATTCTTGAGTTCTGGAATCCCTTAGACATTTATCTATGATAGCTTAGGTGTTCCATATCTCGTTAAAAAATTTCAAGATCAATATTAGTAATTTTGAAGGTCCTCCCCAAAAACATCACTATAAAGGATTTCTTCAGGTCAAAAATATTATCAATCATGAGTTCCCACCAACTGATAAGTGTAACATTAACCATATTCATGGTCGGAAGACAAAAGAGGATAAGGGTTTTACCCTTACTGTAGTCCACCATGGTAGTCCTCTCTATGATTTCAACCGTTGTGAAGGTTCTCTCTATAGTTGTTTTCTATTTTATTATGAGGGTCCTCCCCTTGGTGACGTAGTTATGAGAAATATCTCCTTTCACATGAAAATTGGGAAAATAGTAACTATAATGCATTGTTCCTTGTCATTGATATGTGAAATTCTTTGATTGCTAGAGGAAAACCCAAAGTTATAGTCATTCTCCAAACAACCCTTAGATCACCTTCCTTCTAATATGATAGAGGAATCCTATATCAGTCTTTGTTTTATAATAATGTAGCAGGGAAGCATATACATTGGTCAGAATAGGTTGAGAAACCACTAAAAAAAGAAGAAGATAACATGATTAATATGTGAAAACAACTGACTAAATATGACATAATAGTAATGTTCTTCCCATTACCCACACATCAATAATTTATTATAGATGTATTGTTGGAAGATTGTGTGCATGATATCATCCTCAACATATGGAAAACTATTCATTACTTGAGAGTGAGTGTATAACCCTATGATGAGTACCAGATTCACATTAGGGAATTGAAATCGGTGAAAGGACATATTGAATTGGTTTCTCTCCTTCATGAATTACATGAAAATGTCATGTAATAGTAGGAAACCATTCATCACTCATACCTCATGGTGTTAAAAATTTTGTGATAGATGATCATAGATACCCCATATAGTATTCATTTTAGAGGATGGGGTGAACATAGAGTGTTATATTTCAACAAGATCCTATACCATCAGATCCCACTGAATGTTACAACATGCAAAGGAATAGCTTCATGCCAGCTCCTAAAAACATACTCTATTTAAAAATGATGATATGGTCAACAAAAATGGGCCCTAAATGACTCTCATTAACATCGGTCTAGAATAGATAAGGATATTGAAATAATTTTTTGTCAGGAATATGAAAATATCGATCAAGACTCTCTCTTAGGGGACGATAATCATTGGATTGTGAAAATGTAGAAAATTATGGAGAAATATTCAGATGTTGGTTATTCAGGTGTACACCAAATGATTAACCCATGCCATGTTCAATAAAAAATCCATAAAATCATAAGAAAATATATTATTGTAGTACCCATGGAAGTACTAAATCAACCCTAGGCCATAGGGTTCAGTATTTCTTAACACAACCTTCCAAGATAGGAATCCAGCCTCAATGAGTTGTCAAATTGGAATGGGAACAACACTAGCCCTAAAATCGGGAGAATTTTTCACCATAGAAGACTACTCCTTAGTAGAAGTTAGTATTCTCTTGATTAGGGGAAAAAATTCTTAATTTATCTTCCTAATTGTTTGCATCACGTGATCTGATAACCTCATTATGATTACACACAACTAAAATTTCTAGAGATTCCCTTTAGAATAACATCCACCAAACATCTCACATAGAATCAAATAATGAAGGGAAAATAACTCATAGAGGGTGTAAAAAATGTCTATCATGATGAAACTAATTGAATTACCAAAATGTTTTACACATCAGTGAATATAATTAACACTGCCCATAAAGACCATACAAACCTTGAGTTTAATTCAAAGGGGTAATCATAGGAGAATGTTTTGGTTCAAATTATGGTACACATTAAAACAATTGAAGGAGGTAAGAATACTCAAAACTAGAGACTCTCCTTGAATCTAGGAATTCCATCAACCACTCTACCATTACCTCAGTGAGTGGATTCCAACAAGGAAAAGGAAAATGGTAAGATTGTACCTCACCTACCTCTAGGAGAGGTTGAGACCCTTTCACTTGAGATAGTATTTTATGAACTAGAATAAGAGACAAATTAATTTAGGAGACTCAATGCAGTACTACTTTGACAAAGCCTTCCTACTTGATATTTTGTACAATAAGATCCTTAACTCACAATCTCAATGGGGGATATCTCATTAAATAGGGTTCTCCACAACAATTAAAATAGGTTCGGAGCATCCTCTCAATGTGGGATAGAAAAAACCAATATTATTGTATCCCATGATAGTATATTGATAGTTACCTCAATTGGGTGAACAACCAGAATGGTTCTAAGTGCATCCTTAGAGTATTTTCCCTATAGGTTACTGAAAATAGATATAAGGGGTGACGCCATAGATGTCCCTATAATTTGATACCCCTATCCAAGTTTCTTCTCATCTAGAAACTACTCAAGTTCTCATGAATACCATTGAGTTTATAATTGCTGGATTATATTACATAAAGGAATAGAATTTTATTGTAAAAATAGAGAATAATCCATACACTAAATTTGTTGATCTGACTATTCTTCCATCGAACATTGGGAATCCTATATTTCCAATTTTCACGAGTTTGGGAGTCAACCTCATTCCAGTCTCGACACATCTTCAACTAGGTTTCAATGAGTCTAATTTTTCCTATTTTACTAGAATGTTATAGGGTTATGAGAATGAAGTGAAAAATTCTATTAGAGAAATCAAACTCAAGACACAGTTCGGGGATCTTGTGTCAATATAATAATTTAGGGTTGTTTATCAATATATGGCCTTCAATGTTCTTCTGGGAAGCACTTGGATACATTAGAATAAAACTACCACCTTTTCATACCCAAAATTCATTAAATATAGTATCGATGATAAAATTATAACATTTAATTGTTAAAAATCCCCATTCATATCCTATTAATCACAGTACACTGATGAAGGATTCTATCATAGAGAATGATAATAGTCAGTGACTGGTGATGTCACTCAAATAAATGCCCCAAATGGCCTGGAGATGACTATAGCTAACCCTTTCATCTAGAATAGTTTTGAGTACATGAATCCAATCAACCAAATCAAAGAGATGAGTCTAAGTTCAACCACATATCTAGCTTGTCTTATGATTTCATTTTTGAAAAACAATCCCTTAACCCCTAGATAAGTTTTAAACTCTTCATGTGATAATGAAATCATGGAATAAAATTTTCTCATTCCATCCAATGATCTTCAAAAAATCCAAGTTTCATCAGCTCTACAGGAATAATATTTCATGAAAATGGGTGAAGATTAAGATGCTCATTCTTCGTACCTTATATCCTCTTTGGAGTTCTAGAGTGGCCTCAGGTCATTAATTGAGATAAAAATAGTTGATTCATCTTCTGAATGTCTAAATGTCGACTCGTCCCCTAATTCTGATAAACTTGCTTCATCACATCCTTCCTAGTAGAAGTAGAAGACGAAAATCCTCAGTAAGATAAAGAAGGGGGGTGATCTCCTAGATGCCCCTATTGAATTTGTGGGAGGTTTCTCTACTAATATTGAGGAACCTAGAGAAATAAATCATGGTACAGATAAATATATGCAACCTAATTTGATCAGTGTGTCTATGAATTTCTATGAATTGGAAGAATATACATCCATCCTAAAGAAACAAGAGGAAATTTTCAGATGTAATTACTTAGAGATTTCATCCCTTAATCCAATGGTAGCCAACCATCCCCTATGTTTTCCAGAAAACCACTAGGGATACAAAAAAGAATCTAGAAGGACACACCCAACTCTTGCCTCCAAAATTGATTCCCAAGTGAAATAGATCATCATGTCCACCTTAATCTAGAAATTTCAGTATCCCAAATGTCCAGAAAATATCATCCCAATAAAGAAAAAAAGGGAATTCGGTGTTCTCATCAACTTAAAAGATCTCAACAACACTATTCAAAAGATGAATTCCCAATTCAAATCATAGAACTATTGATTGATTTGATAGCTAGGGATCAAGACCTCCCCTTCATGGATTTATATTTGGGGTAAAACCAAATTTGAATTGGACCAGAAGATGAAGAATTCGTAGCCTTTATGGCCACCAAGGAGTATTCCTCAATCAAATAATTTCCTTTGGCTTAAATAATTTCTGTGTGGCATACCAACATGTTATGCATCTCATCTTCAAAACCCTTTTGGAGACATTAGTAGAAAATGGGTTTTCCGTGTTAGTTATTTTGTATTTAATTTTTTTAATCGATGTTGATCCCACTAATCGTAAATGTGGTACTATAGATGTCATTTTATAGAAAATGTTGTAAAAAATTTAAATATTGACATTTTAACATAGGTTTTTTTTTATAAAACTGATGTCGAAAATATCCTTATTAAGGTTTTTTTACATAATATTTTGATATAAAAAAAAGTCAAAAATATGTAATCACATCATTAAAAAAATAAATTTCAAATGAAAAAAAATCACATTTTCTTTTTTTAAAAAACCGACGTAAACAAATTGAAACATTGATAACTGAAGTATAGTTTGTTTCACAAGCTTCTATTTGACTGAAGTTAAATATAATTTGGGCTTTAGGATCAAAAGTTATGACTGTGGGGAGTTGGACCTCTCTAATATTTGATTGATTTTACTCACATCAAATAAAACATGGGAAACATAGATTTAAAATCACAAACACCGTATCAAAAAAATAATAAACTTAATGCTTCAACATAGTTTTAATGATTTTAGTTGTTTCTTTCAAATTAATATTTTTCTTGTTGTTATTTTTTTTCTTTTTAGGGGAAACCTCACATGGTAATGAAAACATTGATTGATAAAGAATTTTCACTATAGTTGGTGAATCTCATGATAATGTTTTTCCTTTAATCGCGATCATATTAATTTATTTTCATCATAAAAATATCATTTTTTACTAATTAAGGGAAACACGTATAAAGAAATTAAATAATGAGAATAAATACAATGTAAAAATCATCAATTAAAGAAATATTGAAATTATTATTGGAATGAAGAGGTATAAAATGTAGAATTAAAGAGAATGAGGATTTATATATTAAAAATGAAAAAAAAATCAGTAGTGATGTATTAAAATTTGTGTTGCATGTTATATATTGAAACGTGTGTTGTAAAATATTAAAATATTGAACATGTGTAAACTCCTGGATTTTTGAATGGTATGTTTTCATTTTGTTTTGGTTGAATCCATTGTTTCGGGCTTCAAGGGATGTCTTTTGAAAGTATGAGAGGTCTTGGGGTTGTTTCAGGTGCTCAGGGCATGAGAGAAAGAATGTTGGGCAAGATAAGCCTGGGCACACGGCCTGCGCACGGCCAGGGCAAACCATGCGGCCTTCCCAAGTAAACTGTGAAACCCTCCTCCTCCAGACAGTAGCATGTTCATGGTTTGTGCATGGTTTCTAAAACCGTGCATCCAAATTGTATGGCCTATTAAAGTTGGGAAAATTTACAAAATTTACACCCTGGGATTTTAAGAACCCACTCGGGATTTCCTCTCCATTCCTCCCTCTTCACCCTAGGAATGAACCAAATCACCCAAGAGCTCCAAGAGGTTGATCTCCCTCGTTTCTAAGGCGTTTTTGGTGCCGTTGGATGCGGACCAAATCTCTAGGTAAGGATAATCCCATCCTTGCTTCTCTTTTGGTATAGGGTTTGTATCCTCTCTCCCTCTTATTATGAAGCTCTAAACCCCTATCTTTTGGGAAAGTTCTCGGTTGAAGCTCCAAAGGCTGGTCATATTGAGGTCTAAGGACTCAATCGAGTGTGCGTTCAACTATAGTTTCGAGGTAGGTGGTCTAAAAAAATTACCTCATAGATTATGGTGGATTTATGCATGTGTGGCTTTGCTCATGGTTTCCATTGGTGATCTTTGATCATCCTTGATGTGTTTTGGTAAAAATGATTCTTAAAGAGGGTAAATGGGAACTCTCATGATCCCCATGGGATGTGTTGAGAATGACATGACCTAATTAGGGCAATCCAAGGGATGTGCAGGTTTTTCCCGGGCATAGGGATTGTTATTAAACAAGAATCCTTGTTGTAATAAATGGTAGATCCCTTGATGAATGTATTGGAATGATTGGTTGAACTTGGAATATAATTTAGGTGAGAACCTAGACTTGGAAATAACCAAAGGGTTATTTGGAATGGGTTAAATGGTTGATTCGTGGAAATGATGAATGGGTTAAATGGGTTAATGTGTAAACCGATTAAAGACCATAATCAGATAGGTTATGGGTCCAGTGTTGAATGCATAGTGTGATAGGAATACCACATGGGAATTGGGTGAATGGTTAAATGATGTGAAATGGTAATGAGTTAATGGGTTAAGTCATAATGTGAATTCGTGTGTGGTTTTTTGTGAATGGTTTTTGTCAAAGGGAAATGGTATGGTGGGTTGATGGTTGATTATATATATAATCATGGGCACATGTCATAGTCGAGTGGGGTATGACTTGATGATCTACGCCCACAGGTCGAGTGAAGACTGATGCTCTGAACTCCACCCAAAATGCATGGGTTAGGAATGGGGATTAAGGATCTATTCTCCTAATGGTTGCATCCACCTGGACCGAGGCTTCGAGTTGAGGATATGGTTGTTATGAGGGGGTTAGTCCCAGTGATATAGGATAATGATGTGTTTACCCTCTTTCATGTGATTGTTGGCCTTAGACCCATGTAACATAATGTATCTGATTAACCCATGGAAATGTGATGAAATGGTAAGTGAAAATAATTGGTGTAAAATGAATGGTAATGGAAGTGGAAATGGATTTGGCTCTGAACTGGTTAATGGAACCTTAAATAATTACTTGGTAATTATCATTTATATTCATTTTTTATGCACTACCTATTTAAACTGGATATTTTGTAGACAACATTGGTGGTGGCCTACGGAGTTGTACTCACACCCTGCTCGGGCTACCATTAGGTACCCGAACAGACTTCATGTTTGCAGGTCAGGAGAAGGGAAATGGTCCTTGATAGAGAGTTGAGAGGACATGGGTAGCACTTAGTGGAGGATCTGGACTTTGAGTCGGAACCATTTTTAGAATTTTGGCCGTTGTCTTTATTTTGGTATTTTGTTTACTTTTTCACTTTTGGTAGGACATGGAATATTTATTGTTGGAAATGTTTGTTATACATGTTCATTGTTTATTGATGATTGTTTCCACTATTGGGTTATTTCTGTTGTGGATTACTCTAATAAAAAGGGGGTATTGTCTCCCCACATGACCATAAAGACCCCCGATACTAGTCGGCAACCTTTGTCATACGGGGAGGCGTGCTTAAGGTTAAGTAACTACCCAGCTCGGAGCACCAGTTTAGTGGATTACGGGTCAGGGACGTTAATAAGTGGTATAAGAGGGGGTATATATTCTCCTTATCTGAGGTCTTGTTATTTGGGATTGGTTTCCAAGGGTTAACATGTGTCGGGCCTTGGTAAATGAGCTCGTTCTTGGTAGTATCTAACCCATGTATGAGGGAAAACCCATGTCACCCTGGGTGGGAAATGTTGTTCTTGGTTGTTTGTTGTTATAGTTGATGATATTTCACTGTTGGGTGATACACGTGTGGTTTTATGTGACTATTTTATGATATTTGGCTTGTGTCCTTAACAGAACGAGTATTTTCATTCATGCATCATTGTAGGCACCTAGGGAGATAGGTGACATGCATTGTGTTATGCACACACACAGGGTGGGTGTGTGAGGTAGGAAAGTAGGGTGCATCATGAATTTCATAAAACCAAGAAATAATGTGAATAATGAGATAAAACAAGTGGGTAAATGATTTTTAATGAAATATAGGGGTTTTAAATGAAGTGGAAAATGTTTTTGTAAAATGTTGTGTGAGTTTTATGGTAGTGCATGGTTGTTTACCCCATGTGGACCATGGCCCGTGGTAGGGATGGTTGGGGTGGTGAATGTGAGGTGTTAATGTTGTTGAATTAGTATATGAAAATCGGTTTTTATAGCTAGTAAAGGGATATTGATGAAGTCTTGAATGTTTTATGGTATGCGTGCTAAATCTCATGCTTGGCGATATAGAGAGATGCCACCATGATGTATATTACCCGTCGGGCTATGAGAGGATGTTGCTGAGAACACTCCTCCGGTAGAAGAGCATGAAAATGTGGGGATAATGAAGGAGGATAATACAAGTTCTGGGAGAACATGGCTCACCTTATGCAGATGATGGATGAGGACCCAGGGAGGGTTGCACCACGTATGTCTGAGATGACCAGGGAGTTCTAGCTGCAGCACCATCCGACCTTCACCGGAGAGGGTGGTCCAGAAGCTACATAGTTCTTGTTAGATTTTCTCCAGATGATACTGGATCATCTAGAGATTCCTGTTGAAAAGTGAGTAATGCTGGCTGTTTATATGTTGTTGGGCCAGGAAAAGCGTTGGTGGGACATTCAGGCTCTGACTGAGCAGGCTGAGGGGATGTCGTGGGAGGTTTTCCAAGAGAAATTTCTAGAGAATTTATACCCAAAGTCATTGAGGCAGGAGCGGGTTGTATAGTTTATGATCCTGACTCAAGGATCACTATTGGTGATGGACTATGCTAGTCTCTTCGCTGATTTGGGATGATTTGTCCCAGTGTTAGTAGGGGATGAGGTAGTGGTAGAAAAGTGTTAACAGGATGGGTTGAGACATGAGATCAGGTCTCAAGTAATTATCTTCCACATGAAGGGGTTTGCAGAGGTGATGGATCGGGAACTCATCTCTGAAGGAAACCTGAAGGGACCTTCGTGTGGTGGGCTTGTTGTGCCAGCTGGGTGGACAAGTGGTGCATCTTCTGAAAGTCAGAAGCATTGTTTGGAAAGTTTCCAGAAAGGTGGTCAGAAGAAAGGGTTAGCCTCTAAGAGTGGGTACCAGGTGTTATGTTATCAGTGCCATAGGTTGGGGAATATGCATGGTCAGTGTCCTCAAACTCTAGTTGAGTGTCGTTCGTGCGATAGGATGGGGCATGTGCAGAGGTTCTGCAGGAACCCTCGGTGGATGGGTGAGCATGATGATGAAAAGCAGGTACCGGGTACGGGAAGGGGATTAGTTTCCCCATATTAGGCAGGCAGTTGGAGCTCCATGGGCTGTACTGGTAGGGGCGGTGGACGTGGAACTCCAGGGAAAGATTGCTCACACCAGCAGGGTAGTGTGGCGCAGGGTGCTCAGGATGGGGCCCAGGGTAGAGGGGTAGGTCAGCTTCAGGCAGCTCAGTTTTCCCCTAGTGATGGCAAGGTCGGACCGTCAACTGTTCTTGGTACAATCCTTGTAGCTTCTATGTTTGCTAGTGCATTGGTTGACACATCTGTCACATAGTCTTTTGTTTTTTCTAAACTTATAGTAGTGCTTGGTTTACCTATGGATGGGGTGTGTGGATTTATTTCAATTGACACCCCGTTGGGGGTGTGGGTTGAGGATATCAATTAGTGCAAGGGATGTTCCTTGGAAGTTGGTGGGTATCGTTTTATGTGGGACTTGTTCATTATCAAGATTATAGGGTTTGGCCTAATATTGGGAATGGATTGGTTGGTGTTTATCGGGCGCACATAGACTGTTATCATTGCAGAGTATCATTCATGTCACTTGAGGGTGACGCTTATGTCCACTGTGGTGAATGGGATGTTCGAGCAGGGCGTCCGGGGTCGTTTTGTCAATAGATGAATGGACTCATGGATCAACTGGCATGTCTCATGCTTGATGATGATGAGGGGGGGGTTATAATTTTTCTCCCATGTTGGATCACATTCAGGATGTGTTTCCTGAGGATTTCTCGGGGTTACCACTCGGGAGGGATGTTGATCTCATGATCGAGTTGCTACCTGGAGCAGAGCCATTGTTTATTCCTCTATACCAAATGTCCCCGAAAGAACTCCAAGAACTGAAGGTTTAGCTTGAGGAGTTAGAGTTCAAGGGTTTTATCTATCCAAGTACATCTCCTTGGGGATCTCTTGTGCTTTTTGAAAAGAAGGTCGATGGGTCATTGAGGCTGTGTGTTGACTATCAAAAGTTGAATCAGGTGATGGTGAAAAATCAGTACCCTCTTCATGGAATTGATGACATGTTTGATCAGTTGTGTGGTGCATCAGTGTTTTCTAAGATTTATCTGTGGTCAGGTTATCACCAGATGAGGGTGAGGTCTTCTGGCGTACTGCGAACAGCTTTTCGGAGTCGGTACAGGTTGTTTGAGTTTTTGGTAATGCCTTTCATCTTGACCAATGCACCGGCGGTGTTTATGTATTTGATGAAACGAATATTTCATCCATATATAGATCAGTTTTTGATTGTCTTTCTTTAAGATATCTTAGTGTACTCGAAAACTCAGAATGATCATTTCGAACATGTTGACATCATCTTGGGTTCTCTAAGAGAGCATCAGATATATGACAAGCTATCAAAGTGTCAATTCAAGGTAGGAGAGGTGAATTTTCTTGGTCACATCATCTCGGAGGTAGGTGTGACAGTGCATACATAGAAAGTGCAGGTAGTTGTATCTTAGGAGCATCCCAAGAGTGTTTCTGATGTTCGGAGTTTTCTGGGATTGGTCGGGTATTACCAAATGATCATTATAGATTTCTTTTGCTTGGCAGCACTACTCTCGGGCTTGACCAAGAAAGGAATGAGGTTCGAGTGGTCTGAGACTTGTGAGAACGCCTTCCAAGAGTTGAAGAAATGGTTGACGACCACACCTATCTTGGTCTTACCTGAGTAGGGTAAGAAGTATATTGTGTTTTGTGATGCGTTTGGAGTCGGACTTGGGGATGTGTTGATGCAGGATGAGAGGGTCGTGGCTTATGGGTCATGGTAGTTGAGCCCCCATGAGCAGAACTATCCCACTCATGGCCTTGTGTTGGCTGCAGTGGTGTACTCCTTGAAGTGCTGGAGGCAAAATCTATTGGGAGAATGATTTACTATGTTTGACAACCATAAGAGTTTAAAGTACATCTTCCCAATGGGATCTGAACCTTCAGCAGCAAAAATGGGTTGAATATCTCTAATATTTTGACTTTGAGTTAGTGTACACACCGGGAAACGGAAACAGTGTTTCTGATTCTCTGAGCAGGAAGGTTCAGAATCAGGTGGATCAGCAGTCCAGCACCGAGTGGAAGGTGATGGAGTTGTTTGCAAAGATGCACCTGAAGGTGTAGGAGGAGAGTGGTCAGGTCTCACTTGCTTCATTAATGATGGAGTCGATGTTTTTGAGTCGAGTTAATGAAGGTCAGCTTGATGATCCCGAGTGTTTGATCCAAAAATAATATATTAAAGGTGGGGAGATACCTTCTGGTCGGGCCATCAGTGTGGAAGGTTTTTTTTATGTTCATGATCATGTGGTTGTGCCAAAGTGTATGCAGGAAGAGTTGATGCATGAGTTACAGGAATCAAAGTGGGCAGTGCATCATGTTTTGACCAAGATGTATCGCGATCTTCGAAGGCAGTTTTGGTGGCCTGGAATGAAGAAGGAAGTTGTGGGCTTTGTGGCATGGTGCCTTACCTGTTAGCAGGTGAAGGCCAAGCATCAATGCCCAAGTGGATTGTTTCATTCATTGCCAATTATAGAATGTAAGTGGGATGATGTAACAATGGATTTAGTTGTGGGTATTCAAATGACTCCATGGATGAATGATGCAATCTGGGTAGTTTTGGATCGGTTAATGAAAGTTTCTCATTTCTTACCGATTCAGGAGACCTTTACAGTCGACCAGTTGGGTGAGCTGTATGTTCTGAAAATAGTGCAGTTGCATGGAGTTCTGCGAACCATAGTTTTATATTGATATCCGTGTTTCACATCACGTTACTAGAAAGGATTACAGAAGGTGCTTGGTACGCAGGTGTTTTTGAGTACGGCTTTCTACCCGCAGACGGACGGGCAGTCGGAGCGTACGATCCAAGTGTTGGAATATATGTTAAGATCTTGTGTCTTGGAATTTGGTGGTTCTTGGGAGAGGCACCTATCGTTATTTGAGTTTTCCTACAACAACAATTTTCAAGCTACGATTCAGATGGCACCGTTTGAGGCACTATATGAGAGGCCATGTAGATCTCCGTTGTGTTGGCTAGGGGCTGGTGAATCTGAGTTGTTGGGGCCAAGTCTCATGCAGGAGACTTCAGAGAGAGTTAATTTGATCAGGAAGTGGATGGATACGGCTCAGTGTAGGCAAAATTCATATACAGATCGGAGGCGTAGACCTCTTGAGTTTTTGATGGGTGATAAAGTGTTCCTTTGGGTGTCACCAAGGTTGGGTCACCGTCAGATTCACAATCAGGGTAAGTTGGCACCCAGGTATGTGGGACTTATTGATATTGTGAAGAGGATCAGACCATTGTCTTACCAATTGGCTCTCCCAAAATGGTATGGTGGGATGCATGATGTGTTTTTCTTATGTCGCAGCTTCGACGATATCACCCAGACCCGTCTCACGTGGTTGATGTAGACAATGTCGAGCTTGAGGTTGATGTGTCCTTTGAGGAGCATTCATTCATGTGGTGGATCTTAGTTCAAAGGTCTTGTGAGGAAAGGTTATTCCATTAGTCCCAGTACTATGGCAGCATGGGGAATTTCAGGAAGAAAATTGGGAGCGGGAATCGGATATGCGGGCTCAGTGGCCAGAACTCTTCTATTCGGTGAATCAATGAGGCTTGGAAACTCAGCACGAGGACGAGCCGTTATAAGGTGGAGAGGTTTTAAGATCCAGGTTTTTGGAAGGGTTTGTTTTCATTATGTTTTGGTTGAATCCCTTATTTTCAGCTTCATGGGATGCATTATGAAAGAATGAGAGGTCTTGGTGGTGTTTCGGGGGCTCGGGGCATGAAAGAAAGGAAAGCTGGGAAAGACAAGCCTGGGCGCACAGCCTGTGCACGACCAGGGAAAACCATGCGGCCTTCCCAGGTAAACCGTGAAACCATCCTCCTTCAGAATATATCATGTTCATGATTTGTGCATGGTTTTTCAAACCGTGCGGCCAAACCATTCGATCTCTTAATGTTGGAAAAATTTACAAATTTCCCACTCGGTATTTTAAGAACCCACTCCGGATTTCCTCTCTATTCCTCCCTCTTCGCCCTAAGAACGAACCAAATCACCCAAGAGTTTCAAGAGGTCTATCTACCTCATTTATAAGGCGTTTTTGGTGCCGTTGGATGTGGATCTAAGCTTCAGGTAAGGCTAATCCTATCCTTGCTTCTCTTTTGTTTTAGGAATTGTATCTTCTCTCCCTCTTGTTATGAAGCTCTAAAACCATATATTTTGGGTGAGTTCTAGGTTGAATCTCTATAGGCTCGTCGGATTGAGGTCTAAGGACTCGATCGAGTGTGCGTTGAACCGTAGTTTTGAGGTAGGTGGTCTACAAACATTATCTCATAGTTTATGGTGGATTTATGGATGTGTGGCTTTTCTCATGGTTTCATTTGGTAAGATTTGATCAACCTTGATTTTTTTTGGTATAAATGATGCTTAAAAGGGTAAATGGGAACTCTCATGATCCCCATGGGATGAGGCAAGATTAACTTGACCTAATTAGGGCCATCCATGGGATGTGCCAGCATTTCTCAGGCTTAGGGATTGTTATTAAACAAGTGACCATGTTGTAATAAATGGTATAGCCCTTGACGAATGTATTGTCATGATTGGTTGAACTTGGAATAGAAGTTAGGTGATCACCTAGACTTGGAAATTTCCTAAGGGTTATTTGGAATGGGTTTAATGGTTGATTCATGGAAATGATAAACGGGTTAAATGGGTTAATGTGTAAACTAATTAAAGACCATAATGAGATAGGTTATGGCTATTGGTTTATTTCTATTGTGGCTTAATCTGATAATAAGTGGATATAGTATCCCCACTTGACCATAAGGACCCCCGCTGCTAGTCAGTAGCCTTTGGTGTATGAGGAGGCATGCTTAAGGTTATGTAACTACCTGGCTCAGAGCACCAGTTTATTGTCTTCCATCTTGGGGACGTTACAACCTAGATATTTGAACATTAACTTTGAAAATTGAATAAATATATAATTGAAGTTAAAACCCATCTTTTAATGAATCTTACATCTCTAGTCCATCCCCTTGCTGAAATAAGGTGGTTGAGGTGTTCTGGGGGTCAAGGTGGCTCATCCCCAACACATTTCCATATTTCTTGTTCTATGAATAGTGTTTCTAGTTTTATGAACAGTGTAACTGTGTCACAAAAATGGTCTCATAGTTAATTTCTCAAAGTTATTGTCTCACAGTTATTGTCTCAATGTTACTGTCTCAGAGTTACTCTCTCACCGTGTTTATCTCTTAGTTACTATCTCACAGTGACTGTCTCACAGTAACTGTCTCACAGTAACTGTCTCACAGTTACTGTCTCACAGTTACTCTCTCACAGTTACGGTTTCACAGTTACTGTCTCATAGTTACTGTCTCAGAGTTACTATCTCTAAGTTACTATCTCACAGTTACCCTCTCACAGTTACCCTCTCATAGTTACTGTCTCAAAGTTACTGTATGATAGTTACTGTATCACTGTTACTCTTTCATAGTTACTGTCTCATAGTTACTGTTTCATTTTTCCTTTTCCAAATTTCCAACCATTTCCAGTTTCTTTGATTTAACATTTTCATTGATGTTAAACGCATTTGAAGAATTTTTTGAAGGGATTTAAGGCTGATTTAAAGCCGATAACTCCTATAATAATTTTTCTAATGCTCAGTATTCCTTTAGTTGGTCAAACCATGTGATTTAATGTAATCCACTTTTAATGGAAAATTTACCATATCTTAAACTGCTGCTCTGTTAAATCTTCTTAATGGATGAGATATATTCTTCCCTTGTTCTTCCTCCTTGTTCTCTAATACGTGATGCTCGAAATATTCCACCATTCCCATTGGAGGGTTATAATCAAACTTTTATCCTGGGATTTGTTCCCCTTGAATTTCTTTTTGCTGCTAGTGCACCATCTGTTTTTGGTGAAACCATGTAGTTTCGATGAATCATTGATATATGGTATGATCTATCTTCATTATTTTGGATAAATATCATTTTGTTTCTCCTTTCCCTTTAACATAATTCTTTCACAATGTTCCTAATGGACTTTTCTTGGGTGTTGGCTGGTGTGGGGGTTTCTCTGCATCCTTGGGTGGTTTCAGTCCTCCAAGAGGGGTCATCGTGATCTATTTTGTTAGTCTGTTCAAAGAGAATCAAAAACCTTTGGAGTTTGAGGATTAATTTATTCACTTTTCTTTTACATGTAACTGTAGTGTTAGAATGTTTTATCCCACTGGATCCCAATAGAACTGACATAATAAATTTTTGAACGGGATAAATAAATTGATATTGATCATACGTTACAGCCAATTATTTAGAGAGATAGTGTGATATCTATGGTGTATTTTTTTATCTTTTTGATCTTGATGGAAATTGGTAAAGAATGTAAAGGCATATTTAATTGATAATTGTTTGGATAAAGATAAAGAGGTAGGTAAATGAATCCAGTTGTTGTTGCAATTTGATGTCAATAAAATAATTTCTTTAAGCATGTTTAATAAATTTGTGATAGATATGATAGCTTTCTGTTTAGGATACCCATATTTAGAACCGAAAAATAATAAATCGGTTAATTCCAAATGGATTAAAGAAATAGTTTTTTGATAAAAATATAATGCCTCATTGGGTTCTGAGTTACCCACTTGATTGTTAAGGATCAAAATCCCATATTCTTTGTTATTCCCTACTTCTTGTGATGTGTTGGGATTTTGGATGGATGTGGTGATATTTGGGGGCTGGGATCCCCATTGGTTGTGGTAGAATTTGATGCCTAGAGTATCGAGATGCATCAATTTATTCATGTGGGTGTCAGGGAGGGCACCGAGGATGATGAACCTGGTGGGATGTGAATGTGTACATGATTGAAGAATCTTTTTGGTTGTATATCTACTTTACTTTCCCCACTGTTCAAGGCAGCTACTCTTGCTTACCCTCCTTCCAAAAGGGGCAATGACGCGCGATGTATGCCACATGATTTCCCTGTTTAGATTCTCAAGGGAGGATGGGTCTACACTCTTACTATAGGTGGAAAATACTTGACGGGTATTTCAACTACCCACCATGTTGATCCCCCTTGTGTATAGTAGCTTAGAAGTTTTTTAGAATTCCTGGGAACATGGGAAATTAATAGTGTAGTTAATAAATGATTGAATAAATGATGTTATACCATGGGGTTTTAGCTTGCTGGGACACAATGTTGAGGTTGAAATTTAAAGTAATAGTGGACTTTGGGTGTGATTATAATGAAATATAATGTGGAATTTTTATTAGTTAATTAATGTTGGATGAATTAACTAACGTAAAGTGAAACTTATAAAAAAGAGAATGATGTAATGTAATAACTCTCTTTAAATGGTTGTGTGCTTATAGGATACATAGTATTTAATGTGGCAGCTAGGAGTTCGAGATATGTTAGCTGCAGTTGAGTCTATGACTAGGTTATTCCCATAGTGTGGTTGTGATATATAGTATATTCTGTACTTTTCATCTTTCCATATGCTACTCCACCCTGGCAGTTAAGGAAACTAACACCCTAGGGATTCTGAGCCCTGGGGGGGGGGGGTCCCAATATTTTAGTGGGAGGATGGATGGATGACTACCCTTTTTATCCCCACTCTCTTCTCTTGGTAGTTACTTGTGCTGGTTGGCACAATGGTTAGTTTTCCCCATATATGTGTGTAGAGGGATGTAATGGATTATGGTTATTCACACACAAATATTATAGATATAGTTTCCTATGGACTACTATAGGTGTAACATGTATATGGCATGATGGATTGAGGACCCTTACTCAGTGTATGGGATATAATGTATTGTGGTTTAATACATAGTGTATGATACACATTATGCGAGCTTTGGTGTCTCCCAAAAACTACCTTGTTACTTTTATTATGTGGACGTGGTGGTTTTGGTGCACGAGGATCATGTTGTGGTGCTTCGCCTAGGTGTCCGCGGGCGAGTGTTTTTAGATATAGATGCTTTGGACGTGAAACATAGGGGAAAGAAGAAAACCGGTGGGGAAGGAGTAGTGGCGTAACCTTAATATTTTTTATTATATTATATATTCTTGTATGCGATACGTGGTGAGAGTATCCATGGTGAGGTTAGGAACATAGTATACCTATTCAGGTGACAAGTTAGTTTCACTTTCTGTTCATTGTGCTTTAGCATGAATTATTTAATTTTTCATGAGAGGCTACGGGCATGATCCTTATGAGTATACTGTATACTCACCCTATGTATATATAAATTGCTTTTCAAGTCACTTTGATCAGGTTATAGATCTGGTTGGTTTCTACTAGCATGGGCTTGTAGGAGCCATTTGGGCTTCATGGTCACTACTGTTTTTATTATCATTTGGTACATACAGTTTTCCATTTTAGTTGTAGTATTTTTGTATGACATTACATATGTGAATTTGGGATTGATTTTATATTTTAATCTGAGATGGAGTTGGTTGGTGTCTTTCTTATATATCTCTTTTGAATATGTTCTCTTAGAGGGTAATGCCTCTCATTTGTGTGTTTACTATACCCTCGGTTCTAGTCGCCAACTCGGGGCCTACTGGAGGTGGTTCTCAGGGGGTCATTATCTCCCTTCTCACATTGTTGGTTGAGTAGGGGTACACCATGGGGGGAGGGGGTTGTGACAGATTGGTATAAAAGGTTTTTTTTAGGGATAGGATGGAGTTTGTTGTTTGGCATAGGTGAGGTTGCATGTGTTGGTAGGGAAACAGTTTCAGTCATGATTAGTATGTTATGTAAGCACTGAAGAATGTATGAGACATAGGTGTTTAGGTGCCCCTGTTATCTGCTCCATGGAACTTTAAGTTTACAATGGATAATAAAAGAGGTTATACCAGTTGTGGGGTTGATTCCTAGGAATAGATCATGCATCATTCTTATTTGTGACTTTTTTAGAATGGGTAGACCTTGGTATAGTGTAAACTAAAATGAATAAGATAAAATAAGTAATTAATTAAACTTGAGTCTTCCATATTCTAGGTTTAGGAGCTCCAACTGTTGGTTATTTTGCAGGCATGGGTCCGGGTTGACATCCTTGTCAGGTTTAAGCAGAAGATGTCCAGTAGGTTGTGTCAGCAGATCGTTGCAGGGTAAAGGTTAATGGTGAAGAAACTTAGAGGAGGACACTCTTAGTGTTTCAACGCCAGAGTCTGCCGAAGTAAGAATGATCTATTTCAGATGCAGTCATAGAATACTAGTTAGAGGAGGTCAATATAGGGTTTAGTTAGATTCATACATAGAAATAGAACTATGTGTCTTTGGTTGCGATGATGCTACATAGAGCATCATGGAATTGGTGTGTCTTATTCCTTGGGGATCACGAGGAGTCGACGATCTCATGGGGGGAGTTTTGAGACAAATTCAAAGTTTAGTTTCTTTCTTCAACCTAGAAGGTGTCCTATCACTAGGAGATTATTAACCTTCGACAGGGGAGTTCCAGTTTATGAGAGTCTGCAATCCAATTCAAGAACCTTTTATGATATGCTTCAGACCTGTTACCATATGAGGAGGCTAGGGTGAGGCATTTTGAGGAGTCTTTGCATCCAGAGATCCAGTGTCAGGTCACCCCATTTATGTTAAAGACAAATATTGAGGTGTTGGAGAGGAAGTAGGTCATCGATAGGGTGTTTTCTAGATCTGTATCATCACGAGAGGGTAGTAATCATGATTACTCATGAAGTAGAGATGTGGTTTGGGGTTCTCGGTAATAAAGGTAGAAGAATTTCTGTTCAAACGGGGGTAGGTCCCAGCCCTCAACATATAATTTCTCTGGGGTGGTGGCTATCAGGCCTATTCCAAGGATTAGGTTCTTGGTTTTCTTGTATTTAGAGAGATCATTAGTAGTGAGAGTGCCCGAACATTTAGAGAAGTATTCGTGCACTAGGTGTTCTGATCCAGGTTCCTCCATTGAGGCAGTTCTAGTCGATGCTGCAACAGCAAGTTGCACCAGCTTGGGATACCAAGAGGGAAAATGGGGAATGTATAGGAGAACTTCATGATGCTATCAATCCTCATAGAGTAGAGTGCATTCATGGTGGTGGTCGTCATTGGGGTCAGAGAGTCCGTGGAGAAGGTCGCAATCAACTTCATTCTTTAGCATTTCCAGTGACAAGCGAGCCACATGTCGTTTGAGGTACCCTTTTAATGTTTTCTACTTCAATGTTTGCCTTGATTGATTCAAAAGAGACACACTCATTCATATCACCAGCCCTTTTACATGCTTTGGTACATGAAGTAGAGAGGCTTCCATTTCCCTTGGCGTTAAGTACGCCAGTCGGAGGTCGAGCTGACTTGTTTGAAGTATGTAGAGACTTCGAGGTAGTGCTGGGACAACACCACTCATGGTGGGACTTCTTATGTTTATGGATACAACCACATGATGTCATTATTGAAATGGATTGGTTATAATCATTGTAGGCTATCGTATATTTCTTCAAGTGTCACGTGGTATTCATCAATGATGATGGAGAACCAACAGTGTTTGTTGGTGGGAGAGACCCTCAGATGGGTCAGAGGACTGTTCTTTCCTCATCATCCTTGATAGATGAGATCATGATGATTTATTCAGAGGTTCAGCTATTGGAGTTTCCTAGGGTCATAGAAGAGTACCTTTATATATTTCTAGAAGAGGTTGAAAAGTTACCCCCTCGATGAGAGATTGTGTTTCGGATCGAGCTACAACCAAGAGCATCTCTTATATCTATGTATCTATATAGGATGGTTCATTATGAGTTATAAGAGTTATATATATATATTTATGGTCTGATATAGTGGGGTTTTGTTCAGCCGAGTGTGTCACCATGGGGTGCACTAGTTTTGTTCATGAAGAAGGCTGACGACAGTTTTCGGTTGTGTATCGATTATCATCGCATAAACCAAGTGACTATGAAGAATTTTTATCCTCTTCTGCAGATAAATGATTTATTCGATCAAACAGAAAGGTGAAAGTTTGTTTTCAAGAATTTACTTGTAGTTAGGATTTCATTATATGTGTGTGAATGGTGAGGATATCGCAAATACTGCTTTCTATTTTCGTCATTGGAATTATGAGTTCAGTG
Source organism: Viscum album (assembly GCA_963277665.1). NCBI lineage: Eukaryota > Viridiplantae > Streptophyta > Magnoliopsida > Santalales > Viscaceae > Viscum > Viscum album. The sequence continues at coordinate 1,120,222,792 of OY728156.1, forward strand.
TAATTTCAGTCGCTGTGATGAATGCTCCAGCTGTGTTCATGGGATTTAGGAACTCTGTGTTCCGTAAGTTCAGGGATAAGTTTGTTGTTTTTTTAATCAGATGTGTTCATGGGATTCATCAGTAGTTTATTTTTATATTGGTATGTCCCTATATTAATATGATATACTCCCTTTTGGTATTATCTTATGCGATCTTAGTTGTGTTGTGAGGGGTGGTAATGCGGTGTGATTTTCTTATGTTGTTTTATGTTCATCTTACATTATCCTTTTGGTTATTCTTCTATAAGTGGTATCATAGAATGATTCTCCTTTCTACGATATGGAATCCCAGGTGGTAATTTTCTATGTTGTGTCTATTTGAGTTTTATTTCACTATACTACCTTCTATTACATCATGGTTTGGTTTAAGTTTCTATGAGTTAAAGGGAGGAGGCTGAGGATCACATTGTGATCCTAGATAGTTTGAGTACCGTGAAATTGTTGAATTGTTTGTTTTATGGACCATATTATATTAATATCAATTTTAATGTGGTTTGACCCTATAAATTCAAGGGATAACATTCCATGGTTTTTGGATCAGATCTGTATTATGGAATTGTGATCTTTTTCACAACATTATCCTTTAGTTTTATAGAATGGTTATAAATTTAGGCCTTGTATCAATTTATTTCTTATTTAAAAAACATTCCTAGAACCCTAGGTGATTAGTGATGTATATTTTCATATCTATAGCCACCCTTTGATTGGTTTTCTTCCAAAATTTTAAGAGATCAGCCACTTTAAAATATAAGGTGAATTTCTTTTCTCTTCTTCTTGATTCTCTTCCTGAACATTATTTTTAAGAAGGATGTGACAACAATGATGATTCGGTTTTTGTGTTTTTTTGTTATGGTTTTAATTGTTAATGGTCATACATAGGCCTTTTAGATTACCCTCATGTGTTAAGTAATGTTTAATTTTAGTATTCTTCTCATTCTTATGAAATATTTGTTAAATATTTAGTTGAGTTTGGGGAAATGAATTTTTTCCTTCTTTATTGTGTGTAAGTTTTGGAATTATCATGTTATTTTGTTTCCATTGGATGGATAGTATTAATTAAACTAAATATTATAGTGAATTACACTAAAATAAATTAAAGAGAAGAGGGAGTTTTTAATGTGATTTATGAAGTTCCATAATATGTCTTAAATATATTTTGATTCATTTGGGTTGTTTCTAGGTGATTAATTCTTGATGTTGTGAATGAAATTTCATACTACTAATAATATGTTATAATAATAATATGTTATAATAACCTTTCATAATTTTCTTGTCACTTATGGTAGGTAACGAATTGGTCGTATGGAAATCTGTAATTAAAGTGTTATATTTAAACTATAAATTCTACTTTAATATGAAAGAATGTTTAAGGGGGAGTTTTTAGTGTGAATTTTTGATATTTTTTCCCTTTCATGCTACTATGTATGGGGTATTTATCACTATGATAACAAGGGTGATGGTTGATTGATGTGGTTGGCAGGATGTGGTGTGGTAACTAATACGGTAGTGATGGATGGATTATAGTGTGGTTATGATAGCAATGATATGGATATTTAGGTAGAAAATAAGTGGTTTTATGGATTTTAGAATGTGGTTAGTGGTATTTTATGTCATGAAAATTTAGTTGTTATTAGATGGTGTAATAGTTTCCTTTTGGCATGGAATATGGTTGGAATAAATGAAAATAGTAATGGGTGATGGGTTGGAAATGATAAATTATGGTTTGTTTAATGATTAAGGATAATGATTTGAATAATTATGTTTAATAAATGGTTAAAGATAGAATAAATGTTCTTAATGATTAATTAATGGAATATAGTGGGTAGTGATTTAATGATTGGTTTTACATTAAAATGGTTATCAATTGAAATGCATATGGTAATAAAAATCCAAGAAATTATATTGTTAAATGAAATGAGAAGTTGGTAATGTTGATGGGGATGCATATGTGATTTGTTGGGGATTATTTTTGGCATTATAAGGTAAGTGGTTATTAGAGGGTGGTAGTAACAAGGCAATAGTTGATGTGGGTGTTGCAGTGTTAGTTTGGTGTAAAACCTTAGGAAAGATTTATGTGTGACTATATACTTATTATATTTTCTTATTATTTCTTACCCACCACCACTTGAGTCGAGTAACCTGATTGAAATCCATTTGGGTACTTTGGTTTTGAGTGTTGTTCTAAATTTCTGGGTTATAGAGGGAACACATATAGAACCACTCCCTCTTCCCTTCTCCCCCTTCACACTTAGTATGGGTTGTAATGGCTCACGTTGGGTGTATATATACGACTTATAATAATTTTAGGTTTTGGTGTATATATATTATTGTTGACATGATTATGTGTATTTGGTGTGGATATATAGTGGGGGTTGTGCATTGTAGAAGGATAGTATAATGTTTATGTACTTCATGTTTACGATATCATACTGTGATGAGGATGTGATGTGTGGTTGTGATGTGGATATGGTTTTTTATGTGTTTTTGACATGTGTATGTGTGGATATAGGTTTATAAGGTTATATAAAAGGGGTTGAAGCATAATAAATATTCCATTAGAGTGTGAGAATGACCAGATTAGTGGGGAAGTGGATGTGGGGTAATTTATTAATATATATTCTTTTGATATTATGTTACTATACTTGAATGTGATATTTGGTGAGTGATCCCTAGTGAGGTTGGGTAATATATGACCATATATTGGTGTGTATTTGTTCTATTATTTATTCTCTAAGGCATTAATATATTTCATACACATTTTCATGAGAGATTTTGGGAAGGATTCTACTGAGTATACTTGTAAGCTCACCCTTATTTATATAATAATATTAATAAGTTTTTGAAGATGGATTTGGTGACCAAGATGGAAATTACTATCTTTAGGCTAGGCGTTACTGCCATAGCCACTGGTGTAGGATTTGTTTTTGATATTTTATTTTAGATAACTTTTTTATGTATGAAATTCACAAGAATTATGGATTGGGTTTTATTTTATATTATATGGAGTTGATTGGTGGTTTATCTATGTTCTTGGGATTTATGAGGGAAACACCTCCCATTACTTTATTTTATACCCCCAATTCTAGTCTCCAACCTATGTACTATTAGAGGTAGGATTCATGAATTACACTTATTTTCACTTCCATTTTAGGAGCAGTTTCTAGTGGCGCTGAGTTATGATTGTGTGGTATTAGAGCTTTAGTTGAGAGGTAAGATGGAGTTTGGAATTAGACACTCATGAGTATTGAATGGGATGATAGGTCAATAATATTTGTTAAAATTTTCATACGAAAAACATGGGTGACCATATATGTCACAAGTGATTATCCCCACTGTGTTTTAAAGTAGGTAACTTGGGCTAACCAAAAATATTAGGCATGATGATATTTAATGTAGGGTATGACCTAGGAGTGGTAGATGTATCATTTTTTATTATTCTTGTATTTAGAAGTCTTGTTTTTTTTATTTTAACTATAAATACTAATCTTTGAGATTCAAATAGGATGGGGATGAATAAATATTGCATGGATGTAATTGTTTGAAAATAGAGTATGAGAACAGAGTGAAAGAGTTAATCAAGTTTGCAAAAGATCACAGAAAGGATCCTTCTCAAATCATTTTTCTATGTTTATGTTGTTGATATTATATATTAATTACTCCAGAGGGGTTGGAAGAACATTTTATATGTCACAGAATAGATCAGAGTTATAATTATTGGAATAAACATGGAGAAAAGGCGAATGTTTCTACTGGCTGGGATAAAACTGCATTTTAAGTATCATCAAATATGAATACCAATATGGATAATGAATAAGACCACATGGAGTATGTGATTATAGATGTTAATGATGATGAAGAATTTATTGTGAAAATGACAAGAACAATTGAAGATGAACTTCTTGATTTCCCAAAATTGTTTGATAAGTTAAAGAGTTGTGAAAAGACGCCATTGTATTCTAGTTTCACTAAATATACAGAATTTTCAACTGTACTAAAGTTTTACAAATTGAAATCGGGAAATGTATGGATTGATGTCAGTTTTATAGAACTACTTGCTCCCTTGAATGACCTGCTCCAGGAAGATAATGAGCTCCCAAGCCGGACATATGAAGCTAAACAAATGATATGCTCGATGGGTTTGATTTGTGAAAGAACAAATGCCTGCAGAAAGACTGTATATTGTTTCTCAAAGAGAATGAATCAATTACAGAATGCCCAAAGTGAGGTTCTTCTCGATACAAGAAAGATGAATCCAGTCCTATGGAAGTTTTATGGTACTTTTAAATCATTAAAAGGTTTAGGATACGATATTGAAGTGAAGAAACTACAAGACAATTATAGTGGCATGAAAATAAAATAAATAAAGATGGGAAATTATGTCATTCAGCCGACTCTCCTCAATGGAAGAAAATTGATCTTGAGTATCCTGTATTGGGAAAAAAGAAAAGAAACCTTCGTCTTGCTTTATCTATAGATGAAGAGAATCCTTTTGGTTTTCAAACCAGCACTCATAGTACATGGAATCTTATGTTGGTAAATTATATCATGCCACCCTGGTTATGCATGAAGTATAAATTCATCATTTTATCTACGCTTATATCAGGACCCAAACAACCAGGTAACGATATTGATGTTTATTTGGCTCTTTTGATCTAGGAATTGATGTTATTGTGGGATTCAGGTGTTATGTTGTATGATGATTATAAAAGTTAATACTTTAAGTTGAGCACGATGTTGTATGGGATGATAAATGATTTCCCTACTGATGGAAATTTTTTAGGCTATAGCATTAAAGAAACTTAAGGGTGTCCCGTGTACGAAGAAGATACAGAATCAATTAGGTTGAAACATTCATCAAAATATGTGTTTCTAGAACATCTTATATTTTTACCACATCGTCATAAGTACCGATCTTGGACAACATCATTCAATATATGTTTAGAACAATGCACATCACCGAATCCACTAACAGGTGATCACCTACTTGAGAAAGTAAATGATGAGAACACTGCTTTTAGTAAACCATTTTTAAAAAACCATACGAAAATCAGTTGGAAAAAGAGATCAGTTTTTTTTTGAAATACCATACTGGAATTGTTTGTATATCAGACATTTTTTTTATGTGATGCATGTGGAAAAAAATGTATGTGATAGTTTTATCAGAACATTTCTAAATACCACTACAAAAACAAAGGATGTCATTAAGGAAAGGTTGGACATGGTAAACATGGGAATACGAGAAGTGTTGGCTCCTGTGAAGGGTGAAAATCGATTGTTTCTTCCTCCAGCTACTTACACTCTTTCTAGGGAGGAGAGATATCAATTTTGCAACTTATTCAATAATGTAATGGTTCCAGAGGGGTATTCATCAAATATAAAGAACATTGTGCGAATGAATGATTTGAAGTTAAAAGGTTTGAAATCACATGACTGCCATGTTTTGATCCAAGAATTAGTTTCTATAGCTTTGCGTTTCATTTTTCCCAAGAATTTTCGTCATACGTTAACCAAACTTTTTTTTTGTTTTCAAATCTATATGTAGAAAAGTTTTAAACCTGAAAAAATTTCCAGCTATGGAAAAAGAAATTGTCATCATATTATATGAATTAGAAATGTTCTTCCCAGCAACATTCTTTGATTTGATGGTTCATTTGATGATTCACTTGGTGAGAGAGATTCGACTTTGTGGTCCTCTTCACTATATACGGATGTACCCCATTGAATGATATATGAATATTTTGAAAGGGTATGTCAAAAATCGAAGTCGGCTAGAGGGTTGTATAATGTAGTGATATATTGTTGAATAAGCCATTGAATTCTGTATCAAATACCAATCTGATGTGGAAAGCACTGGTCTCCCGAATTCTCATCACATTAGACATATTGAGGGTGAGGGAATTTCTGGAAGAGATATTGTGACAATCAGTATTACAGATCGGGAGCAGGCCCACCTTTATGTTTTTCATAACAGTTGACAGGTTTCTCCATATATTGAAACTCACAAAGAAATTCTTCGGCAGTTGAGTCCATCAAGGGCTGAAAAATATATATCAAATACACATAATCCCATGTTTATAGGATGGTTTCAAGACCATATTTTGAAGGTGTTAGGTGAAAATATGAATTCAATTTCAGAATGACTTCGATGGCTAGCCGTCTGACCAAGTGTGTACGTATTGTCTTATAATAGTTATCTAATTAATGGTTATACATTCTATAAATATGAACATGATTATGATAATACCATGAAAATAGTAGAGTTTCACTTGTGGCTGAGGTGATGCATGTTTCTGGTAGTAAGGAATGAAATACAATTTACGCAAATATGTCATACCTTGGCATTATCAAACAAATATGGCAGTTGGATTATAAAACATTCCAATTGACAATTTTTCAATGTAAAGTGGTTGATAACAACATTGGTGTTAAAATAGATGAATGGGTATGTGTGAAATTTGATTTTAGTAAAGAAGGGTACAAATAAGAACTGATTATAATGGAATCACAAGCAGTTAAAGTTTTCTATGTTTGAGATCACGCAAACCTAAAGTGGTCAATTTTTCTATTATTATCCAAAACTACTGAAGGGTTGATGAAAATTCAGTTGTGGACGATGCTTTAAATGGTAATTTGTAATCATTTCACAGCGTTCCCAATGTAGATGACGTTTTTTATGTTACATGAGACAATAATGAAGGGATTTGGATAATCGATAGGGTTGTTAAATCCCTTCAGCCTTTGAAAAAAAGAAAGGGAGTTCAATAAACAGGTTATATTTTGTTTGTAATATAGATCTTGTTATCTCATGTTTTTATATTATCATTATTGAATTTATGTAATATAAATTAACTGTTCATCCACTTTTGCAGATAATGACTTCTGAACATTCTGGTGCTCCTAACCTCAAGGATGAACAAGTCTCTCAAGCTATTGTGGTTGTTGCTGCTGCTGCTTCTGTTGCGGCTGTTCACAGTGCAGAGCAACAACAATTTTTGAACCTATTGCTGCTCCTAGTGTTGAGTTCCAACAACTATCAGCACATGACATTTCTACCATTCCATATGAACATATAGATGATGTTGATATCGATGAAATGGTCGAGGATGAAGGACCGACATCACAGAAAACACAGTCGCGTCTTAGTTTGATGGTGTTATCCAATGTTCTTAAGGCGAAAAGCAAAGGAATCAAATTTTATGTCAGATGGAATGAATGAGGCCAACATGTGAATCACAAAAGGCTATGTTTTTTTGTTACATTGGAATTTTCACTTAGAAATGCGTTCCGATTCACATAGATTAATGGCACCATGTTGTGTCTGGGCTGAAGGCTCTGATCTGGGAAGAAATTACAGTAACATTATGATATTATTTCATTAATTTAATAGAAAATAAAATAATGAAAAAATGTGTTACTCTTCTCAATCTATTGAAGAGTACATTTATAGTAGATGATTCATACAAGAATTATGTACTATGGCTTGTAGGAAGGATTCGTTGAGGCTTTCACACTATTTTTAAAAAATGTCACCTAAAATATTCCAAAGGTAAAATAAACCCCCACCCACCCCTGGTTTAAAATGGACAGAATTTTAAGTGAAAACAACAAATGATGTATAGAAATCCGACCAAACACATTCAGATTGTGTTGATCCTTTAGGAGAATGATCCATGGGACATTTGTGTATGATTCAACGCACCCTGGACAACATCCCACCCTCTAGACTCCCCCATGGACATCCCCCACCCCACCCGCTGAACACCCACCAACCCCCCTAGACGGCACCCCCACCCCTCCTAGACACCACCCCACCACGTGGACACCCCCACCCCCTTAGACAGCCCCCCACCCCACCCCCCATGGAAACCCCCAACCCCCTGGATGGCCCCCACCCCTAGGATGCACCCACCCCTCCTAGACACCACCCCACCAAATGGACACCTCCCCCACCCCTAGACACCGCACCCCCATGGAGAGCCACCCAACCCACCTAGACAACACCCCACCCTTCTTTGATAGCCCCACCAACCCCCTGGACCCTCACCCCTTGGAAAGCCACCCAACCCCCTAGACACCTGATACCCTGGACACCCCCATGGACACCCCCCACCATGGACAGCCCTGACCCCCCCTGGGACACCCCCACCCCCTAGACACCCCCACCACCCAAGACAGCCCCCACCCCCCCCCTGGATGGCCTCCCAAACCCCCTGGATGGCCCCCACCCCGTAGACGCCCTCAACCCTCTTAGACACCACCCCACCCCCTGGACACCCCACCCCCATGGACAACCACCCCCACCCCATAGACACCACCCCACCCCCCTTGGATAGCCCCACCAACCCGTGGACCGCCCCACCCCCCTGGACACCACCCCACCCCTAGACACCCCCACCCCTAGACACCCCCACCCCTCTGGACACCACACCCCCTAGAAAGCCCCCAACCCTCTAGACAACCTCACCCCCATGGACACCCCCATGTGTAGCAATCCTAGACACCCCCCGGACACCCCCACTCCTATAAGACACCACCACACCACCAAGACACCTCACCCACCCCTTGGACACCCCACCCCCACGGAAAGCCACCCCACTCCCTGAACACCACCCCACCCCCTTAGACAGCCCCACCAACCCCCTGGACACCCCCACCCATGGAAATCCCCCCAACCCCCTTGACAACCCCAACTCCCTGGACACCCCCATGGACATGGACCCTCCCCCCACCCCAAACAGCCCCCCCCCCCCCGACCACCCCGGACACACCACCACCCCCTTGGACACCCACCCTCTGGACACCCCCACCACCCTAGACACCCCACCCCCCTTGGACCGCCCCAACACCCTAGATTCCCCCCCAACCACCCCACCCCCTGGACACCCCACCCCTCATAGACCCCAACCCACCACTTAGAAACCTCCCCCACCCCCTTGGACACCCCCACCCCCCATGGAAAACCACCCCCACCCCCTGGACACCACCCCACCCTCTGGACAGCCCCACCCCTTTGGACACCCCCACCCCTGGAAAGCCCCCCAACCCCTGGACACCCCACCCCCAAGACACCCCCATGGACAGACCCCCCCCCCCCCTCGAACACCATCTGGACACCCACCAACCCCTTGGACGGCACCCCCACCCCACCACCTGGACACCCCCCACCCATGGATGGCCACCCCCACCCTCCTGGACCCCACCCACCCCCCTGGACAGCCCCCAACCTCTTAGACCACCCCACCCCCCTAGACACCCCTATCTACCCAGACACCCCCATCCCCCCGGACACCCTCTACCCCCTTGGACAGCCACCCCAAACCCCAGAACAGCCCCCCATCCCCCTGAATTCTGAATTGAATTCATTATGTATTTAATTAACTTATGAATTATGTGTTAATGATGTATGGGTATACATGTTGTATATGTATACTTGGTTTAATTACCTTATGAATTATGTGTTAATTTTTTGTGGGTATGCTTGTTGAGATCCTGAATTTTATTGCAGGTCTTGTTTGGGTGTGCTGCTGCAAAATTTTAAGTTACAGCATACATCGCATTTATCAGCGCTTTTTTAGCACTGATAAAGGTAGCCTTTATCAGAGCTAAAAAAGCACTGATAAAGTATAACTTTATCATCGCTATAAAAGAACTGATAAAAAAACATTTATCAGTGATTTTTTAGCATTGATAAAGGAATCCTTTATCAGCGTATTTTTAGCACTAATAAAGTACCCCTTTATCAATGCTGAGCTTTACAGTGCTTTTTTAGCACTGTTAAAGCCCGTTTTGAGAGCTGATAAACCCTTTTTTTTGTAGTAGTGTCTATTCAATTTTCTATCTTCTGGAAGAGCTTGATATAGAAGTGTTGTTATGGATATTAGACAAAATTTTTACTAGTGGTGACTTTTTATGAGTTTACTATGCTGTTAGTGTGTGGATAATGTGTGGTAGGATGGTGGATTGAGGTTAATTTCAGTAATGTTCACCATACACTATTGGAGTATGATCCCTTCATTATAACTTTCCTGGATAGTCACGTATCCCTCTGAGAGGCCCGAAGTGAAATAATCTATCCATTATTTACTCTAGTAAGAGTTAGGTATTAATGTGACTAATCTTATAGTATGTCGATCCTATACATATAAGGTGAATCCTGATGAGTCGCGGTATCTTCCAAATCCCTCCTAGTGATCCTCATATGTGTATCATGATATTTTCCCACTACGGAGTGTGTTCTCCCCGAATGAGAGGTATCAAAGGTGGTAGGTTCTACCGTAGGACTGAGAATCTATGAAATTTGGTTTGGGGAAATAGTTTTAATTGTTTCAAGCATGGAATTCAGGCCATAGACTCCAGTGTTAGTGTAGGAGGATGGTGTGTCCATACCGCAGGACTCTGATTACCATCTTTTTGACTCGGTATGTGAAAACACCAGTTTTGAGGAAGAAAATGAATGGTACATGAATCATATAAGAATGATTTGTGTTTTCCATTTCCTTTGTGTCATCTATCATGATATACTCATTGACCATTGTACACCTTGTTTTCTTATAGGATGCCTCCATGATGAAAAACCACTAGGATTAAAAATCTCGATCACAAAGATGACCCTCTCAGGGATGAGGATTTGATACAAGAGGACCCATGATAGGGGATCGACCGCCCAGGGCTCTCCAGATGGATCCAGTCACCCAAGGTAGAGGATATGCAACTCATGTGATGGTGTGGGATATCTCTCTAGAGAATTTCCTACCCATCGAGCTTCTAATAGGGAAGCAGTGGATGGACCACCAAGGAAGAGTCATAGAGAGGAGAATACATTCCATTTAGATAAATGAATTGGTAGAGGAGAAGGGAGAGTTGTAGGTGGTGGCAGATGCTTTGATCAACTCCCACCACCACCCCTAGGTGGTCCATAGTAAGATTAGGGAGCTGGGGGACAAGGGTGTGGACAACTGCATGCAGTCAAGGCATTTGACCTAGGGACTCTAGGGATGATCCAAGTTATGATCTATGTATTTTACACCTTAAAAACCATAGATATAGACACAGGTGGTAGTCATTCCTTCCTCACCACGTGTCTTGTTCAAAACCTTTAGATTTTGGTAGAGCTATTGACTCAATTCTTACACTTGGAGACACCAATGGGAGGATATTTAATGATCAACCATCTTTGTAGATAGTGTGATATTTCCCTTGGAGTCCATAGTTTTGGTTGGAACCTATTAGAGGTATTGTCAAGGCCTTATGATATTATTTTCAGTATTAATTGGCTATCTTTGGTCCATGCTCAGATTGACTGCTTTAGGAAAAAAGTGTGGTGTGTCTACAGCGATGGGATGAGATTTTCCTTTGCTAGTGAAAAGGGGACCCAGAAAACACATGATGGGATCATGCATATGAGGGTGCATCCAATCACTAATGAGTTGGCTAGACTTACCCTTGGAGCAGTAGATGTTGTGAGCTTCCAGTTCCCAGTATTAGTGGTGGAGTATGAGAAAGTATTTACCGAAGATGTTCTAGAGCTACCTCCCCACCAGGAGATCGACTTCTGCATCGACTTACACCCCTGGGAGGAAACCGATATCCTCAAAAGTGTATCAAATGGCTCCTACAATTTGTTGTGAGATGAGGGTGCAGATGGAGGATCTTTATGGTATGGGATTCTTAATATCTAGTGTTTCACCCTAGGCAGTCACTGTTTTGTTTTCCAACAAGGCAGATGAGAGTTTGAGGTTTTGCGTGGATTACCAACACCTTTACCAAGGCGATGGTGAAGAAAAAGTATCCATAACCAAGGATCAATGACCAGTTTGATCAACTGAGAGGGGAACATTGGTTCTCTAAGGTTGACCTCATGTTAGGTTATCACCAGGTTCAGGTATGGAATGAGGATATACTGAAGATGGGTTTCAAAATCCCTTACAGTCACTATGAGTACATAGTGATGCCTTAAGGAATGAATAATGCCCCCACAGTGTTCAAGGGAAGTATGAACTGGATAATCCAGCTTTATTTAGGCCGGTTTGTAGTGTCCTTTATCGACAAATTCCTTGAATACTCGGAATTAGAGGAGGAGCATGTGGGACACCTATGGATGGTTCAAGATGTACTCCAAGAGAACCAGCTTTATGGGATGCTCTCTAAGTGATAGTTATGGATACAAGAGGTCCACTTTCTAGGACATGTTATCTCAGCAGATGGAGTAGCAGTAGACCCAGTCAAGGTCGAGGCGGTGTTAGCATGTGATCCCCCTTGGAGTGTGACAGAGGTGAAGAGCTTCCTTGGTTTGGAAATATACTACGGGAGATTTATCCTTAATTCCACCAAGATATTGGAACTGAATACATCCTTCAACTAGAAGAGGCATCCATTCATCTTGACAGAGAAGTGCCAGCAGGCATTCTAGCTACTGAGGCAGAGTTTTACGAGTGAACCAATCTTGAGATTTCTAGAAGAGGTTGTAGACTATGTAGATTTCTGTGATTCATTGGGGACTAGGCTTGGCTGTATCCAGATTTAGATATATGTGGTGATTGCATATGATTCCCGCTATATTAGGCCACATGAGAAGAACAATGTGACCCATGATCTTGAGTTGGCAGCAGTAGTCTTCACATTGAAGATGTGGTGACACTACCTTATGGATAATCAATTTTCATCTACTATGACCAAAAGAGCCTCAAATACATATTCTCACATATGGATATAAATATGAGGAAGATTCAATGGCTATAGTTCCTCAAGGACTATGATTTTGAAATCATTTATATTCATGGGAATGGGAACAAGGTGGAATATTCTCTTAGCAAGTGATCGATCTCACAACTGTTGAGTGAGGTAACAGAGAAGTTTGCCTCATTACAGTTTTCCTTCATGGACAGAGATGATTTAACTTACCTTCAGTCGATGGTTTTCACCCATCCACTCTTACACCGTGTTAGGGAGGCACATCTTTGGTATGTTGACTATGAGGCTTTATAAGCTCAGTTATCTATAGTACATGCTCTTGAGTGATATTCGAAAGGTGGGGAGCACATTGTTCATTTCATAGGATGCACGTTTGTGACAATGGAATTGTGGGAGGTGGTTCTGAGTGAGTATCCCCTATCCCCATTGGTGGTAATTCTTATGGTGGAGAAAATGTAAACAGACCTCCGATGTGAGTTCTGGTCGACAGGTATGAAGAATCCAGTAGCAGAGTTTGTTTCTCAATGCCTTACGGGCCAAAAGGTGAAGGCTGAGCACTAGGTTATAGCGGGGTTAGATCAAACTTGGTAGTGATAGAGTGGAAGTGGGATGAGATACCAATTGAATTCATGAAGGTCTTACCACAAACATTCAAGGGACATGATTCCATATTGGTGATCGTTGACTGACTCACCATGTCGGCCCACTTCTCAGCTATTATTGACCAGATTTCTATAGAGATCCTGGGATGCATCTACGTGCTGGAATTACTTCAGTTTTATGAATTTACTTTAACGATAGTCTTCGATCACAATGCTCGTTTCACATCCCCATTGTGGAAGGGACTGCAGGAGCATTTGGGACTCTTCTACGCTTGAGCACGTCATTCCATCCCCAGACCAATGGTCAGAAAGAGAAGACCATTCATGTATTGGAGGATATGTTTTAGGCCTATATCATGGAATTTAGTTGTGGTTGGGAGGACCACTTACCATTGGTGGAGTTTTTATACAATAAAATCTACCACTCCACCAATGTCATGGAACCATTCGAGGCCTTATACGGGCAACCCTTCTAGTGACTACTTTTCTAGACTGACCTTGGAGAGTCAACACTCATGGGTCTTGAGATGGTGTAAGATATCACTAAGAAGGTGCAGATCATCCAGAAGCAGATGAAGAATACAAAAATCTGAAAAAAGTCTTATCCTGACAGGAGACCGAGACCTCTGGAGTTTAAGGAGGGAGACCGTGGCTCCCTTCGGGTCTCAACACGATGAGGGTTACAGAGATTGGGATGGGTTGGAAAATTGTCCCCATGGTCCATCGACCCTTTTCTGATACTACGTAGATATGGAGAGTGGAATACCTTTTAGATCTACCACCATAGTTGCAATCAGTACATGATTTCTTCCTCGTGACATAGTTGAAGAGGTACATGCATAACCCATCACATGTCATCGAATTGGGAGAGATGGACATCGAGGATAGAGTGGCCTTTGTTGAGTACCTGGTGGAGATCAAGGATTGGCAAGAGAAGATCCTTTGTGGGCAATTGATTCCTTTTGTGTAAGTCTGGTGGCATCACGAGAACCTTTATGAGAGAATGTGGGAGAAGGAGGCTCAGATTCATGCCCAGTACCCACATCTTTTTTAGTATGCATTATTTTATCTTTTTGGGAACGCAATGTCCCAAGGTGGGAAGAATGTAATGTCTCTTATTTTCAATGTATTATTATTTTTTAAAATATTATATTGTATTATTTCGAGACCATGTATGGAGACGACACATCAGTACAAGTCCTGGTGAGCCCAGAATGGTGGTTTGATATTTTTTATGTTACATTAGTCGGTATGTGTGCATAGTTGTGGTAGCATCCAAAAGGATGACCAGATTAAAAATATGAGGGCACCGTTGGATTTGGAAAGATAAATTTACATCATAACGAGCCTAATCTTGATCAGCTAAAGTCAATGGAAAGGTTATTTTTCATGAATTTTAAGTAAAATAAAATAAAATAAAATATATTAAAATGTTTATTTTATTTTATTTGGAAATTTTCATTGCAGCGCAATGGTGAGGATGATTTTTCAATAATTTATGACACATCATAATCACTCTGAAATAGAAATACTGACTCATTAATACCACAGCGTAACGACAGTAACTCAGCATGATGAAACACTGAATCGTGTTGCCTTATTTTAATTGGATAATCGAATGTTGGTTGTTAGTAGAAGATTTGGAGAAACTATGGAGAATTCTTAGAGCTTTGGAGGAAACTCTTGAAAGTGAACGATGAAAAAAAATCGTAAATTAGTGCACCAATGGAGTTGAAGGATCTCAACAATGATGGTAGCTTGATCCCTTCGTTAGCAATTAATCCCTCCTCGAGATCGGGGTTCTGTTTTAAGTTGTTGTTCTTCCTCATTATTTAATTCAACGATGAACACAGATCAACCCACAGACTGGTTGATCCATGCATCGTCATTCTTGTGGGAGGGCTTCATCATGTACATTCATGGGGGATTTATTATTCCATGTTTTATGCTTTTAATTTATCCCATTTAAACTTTATAACGATAGAGGATTAACTCTGAGAAGAATCATGGTTGAGGTTAATTCCTATTTTTTAATTGAATTTCTTCCTCCATCTTCCATGCATTCTTCATGTTCTTCTTGGGGATATGAATGAGGAATCATTTCACAATCATTACTCAGTTCCATGTTCCCAAACAAGAGATTGGACATCGTGACAAACCAGTGGAGTTGTTGCGAAGATGGAAGCAGATGAATCGATATGATTTGGGAGTTCTCATTCTTCAATTTTTCTTCATGTGTGTGGATTATAACGAAATTTTGGGGCCAATAAGAGGACTAAAACTAGAGGAATAGGCTTCGGGTTGTCGGGGTGACCTAAACCCCTGTGTTTTGGGGCCACTCGAAGGATGGATCAAAGAATGAGCATCATAGGAGGTACACCGGTAAAAAAACAATGATTTTGTAAATTTCGAAAGAACACGGCGTGTAACCTGAAGTACACGCCATTTGGAACCAACTCTAGGGTAGCTAGGGTTTTGGGAGACAGACATGTATCACACAAAATGTGACCCATTTCACATGGCATGTGTACCCTTCCCAAATACTTGACGTGTATTCTGGGAAGTACACAATCATGAAATAGACCAAACAGATTCACAACATGGTGTGTAGAACCTACATAGCATGGAAGATGTGGCTACAAAAGACTCGGCACGTATGTTGGGGATACACTGACACATCATGGAGTACATAGCAGTGTGCTCCACCACACGGCCAGACCAGGCTGGTTACACAAGTTACCCTATGTACCGGTTATAGGGGATGGCCCACATAGGTTGAAGCCATGTATGAGAACACGACTATGCACATAGAGGGAAATCCAGTTACTCGGACATGGCATGTGGGCCATCCTACACGTCGAGTACTTACCCCCTTGAACACGACATGTTCTTTTGACTCGGGCTATTTTACATGGGCAATACTCAAAGTCAAAAAACACAGCTTGTGACCCTTCTACATGTCGTGTGTATCCTAAACCATGGATTCATCCTCCTGTCCACCGTTCCTTGGACAATTTTCATTTTGACTGGTTCCCTTTTTTTTCTCGTTCCCCTAAAGGTCAGGTATCGTTTCCATCCACAAGAGTATGATCCCTTTTGCAAGAATTTCTGATATAGATTCAGTTATCCCTATGAGAGTCCTAAAGAAAAATCCCTTATCCATTATTAACCCTAGGTAGAGATAGGTATCAACATGAATCATCTTACAAGACGTTGATCCTTGACTTAGATGTTGAATCCAGATGAGTCGAGGTATCCACAACGATCATTATTGTGATCCTCATGTGGGTATCACGATCCTTACCCTCTTATGATTGTGTTCTCCTAGAATGAGTGTATCTATATCTCATGGATTTTATAGAAGAACAATAATTCTTAGACTAACAGCATGAGAGCTATTAGACTCATCAAGTGAGTTTTCCCAGATGAGTGCTTCGTGGAATCTTCGAACTGAACCCCTAGCATGGGTATGCGGTTGTGTTACTTATCTATGGACTATGGGGCTGGGTTTCAAGTATATCTAGATGTGTTTATCTTGTTATACATTCAGTATACATAAAATGTGTATAATGATTATACATTTAAATTGTTTATTGCTTTTTGGTTTTTGGGGTCCTCTACTGAGTGTTGATATACTCACCCCGGCATGGGATTTTACCTCACATGTCTAGTCTTCTACAGATGAGCAACCATTTGATAGAGTCCTTGGAGGATGAGGTCCGAACCGAGATTTCTATGTTCCATATAGACCAAGGTGTTCCTATAGCTACGAGCAGTAGTCCCAGTACCTCTTTGCACATACAGGTTGGACTTTTTAGTTTCCAGACTCTTATTTTTTGTGTGCTTGTATTCTAGCCCAGTTTACATTAATCACTTTATGTTCCTTTGTACTATGTTAGTCAGGTTTAGTATTATGAATGTATTTTGTTCCATAGTAGTTTTTTACATTGCTGCATTTTTTTTCTTAGAGATGTGGGCATGTGTATATGTACATAGGCAATGCGTCCCAAGTTAGCAATATGCCTAATCGATGTTAGTCACCAACCCTTGGATTATTAGAGGTGGGCATGGGGAGTTGTGGCGTTGGACCCACATGGATAGATTGTGACACTATCACTACAGCACAGAGATGACCCATGCACTAGTGCACCTAATTGACCACATTCCCCGATTTTGACCCACTTTGAGGACCGTAACACCTAAACGACTCTCCCTTGAAGCTTGGTCGGCTATACTTCAGCCTAGATTGGGCATTTCATTGGGTTGAGTGATGGCCTAGTGATGGTATTGTTTTTCCATAATGCTATTATATAATGATTTCTAAGGAAAAATTCAAATTAATATAAAATAAATAATTTACATATGTTAAAATACTTTAATTTAGAATTTATTATTCTCAAAATAAAATCCACTAGTAAGAATCACATTTTCATTTTATTACCTAAATCATTCTGAAAATATTTTTACCCTTAGAATAATTAAAAAACAGAATAATTTGTAACAATGAATTATTAAATAATAATATTATTTAATTTAAATTAATTAATTATTTTCATAAAATAAAGGCATCACATTGTTAGTATTAAAAACGTTTCACTCAGGGTATACTACAATATAAAGATAAAAATGAAACATAAACTTTTTTTATATTATCTGACGATGATATTACAAACATATCTAATCATAGATTCAATTTCATTAAATGTTTTTACAAATTTCACATAAAAATGTATTCATATTGTATAAATATTTTATTTAATTCTATGTATGCCACTACTCAGTTATAAAATCGAACCACTTAACCCTTATTTAAATTATTTTTTCCCCTAGCTTAGACAAAACATTTATATAATCTTTCATTGTTCATTTCCCATAATAATTAAACTTTATATCTTCTCTAAAGGCCATCCTATGAAGGTGTAGGGTCTTAGACAATTGAGGTTTGTCAAAGAAGAGGTAATCTTCTCACCATAATCTTCCATTCACTACTAGAAATCATATCTTTCCCAATGGTTCTGAACCGTTGGGAAAGGCTACATAACCATTGGTATATGTTATGCCAACGGTTCAACAAACCGTAGGGAAGTAAGTCATTGGGATGGATTTTCCCAACGGTTTACTGTGAACAGTTGGGATAGGGTGGAGAAAAATTACCCTATCCCAATGGTTCTGCCAAACTGTTGGAAAAAACCCAAGCAGTCTCCTCTTTCCCAACAGTTTCTAAACCGTTGGGAAAAGTGTTTTTACCAATGGTTCCATGAACCATTGGTAAAACGAAACCCAGAGATCCTATTCCAATGGTTCCAAACCGTTGGCTAAGCCTATGCTGTGCAAATTCCACAGCAGCTTGCAATTTGCACAGCAGCTCTGCAATTTGACAGCAGCCCTCGTTTAATGCACAACAACTCTTCAATTTGAAAGCAGCCCTCATTTTATGCATTCCCTCCCATTTTCAATCCAATTATTGTACCTGCAATAAACTAACACATACATATATAATTATTGCACCTGAAATAACCAACTAACATATACATATAAAGAACAAATTCATACCAATTTAACATATAATGTATTCTATAACTATACACATCCATAATTAAATTAGAATTCATAACATAATTATAAACATACATAATTCATTTAGAATTTAATTTAAAATTTATATGACAATTATATGTGGAATCCGGAATTCAATTCATAATTTGATCAGTTTTTTGTATACCATATTCTTTTACCTGAAATGATGTCCATTTTAAACAAAATACATACACCTGGAGTGATACCGGACACACTATGCCTCAGATTGAGGCGAGTTTAACTCGTAAATGTAAAAAATGACCCATCGATCGTTTTCCTAAAGTATCAACATATTATAAATGTGTTTTCTCAGTTTTATGTATATCAGTTGTTGTTTTTCACTTAAAATGATGTCCTTTTGAAATGAAAGATAGACACTTTGAGTGGTACCGGCCACAACGCGTCTCAGATTGAGGAGGGGTTGATTCTTACACTTCACATATGACCCGTGGATCATTATCCTAATGTTTCAATGGAAACAGAATTCTTTTGATCGGTTTTCCGTATGTAAATAAAATGTTGTCCATTTTAAACAAAAGAGAAACACTTAGACTGATCTTGGCCACACCGCAACTCAGATTGAGCCTGGGTTGGCTCGTACAGGTCACATATGACCCATGAATCGTTGTGATAAATTATCAACAGATTCCTAATGCGTTTGGTCAATTTTGTGTATGCCAGTTGTTCTTTTCACTTATAATCCTGTCCATTTTAAACAAAAGAGACACAGTTAGAGTGGTTTCGGCCACACTATGCCTCAGATTGAGGTGGGGTTGACTCGTACACGTCACATATGACCCATGGATCATTGTTCTAATGTATTGACACAATCCGAATGCGTTTGATCGGTTTTCCGTTTGCTAGTTGATGTTTTTCACTTAAAATGACGTCCTTTTAAAACAAAAGATAGACACTTTGAGTGGTGTTGGCCACCCCACGTCTCAGATTGAGGCGGGGATGGTTCTTACACATCACATATGACCCATGGATCATTCTCCTAATGTTTCAATGGAAACTGAATGCGTTTGGTCGGTTTTCCTTATGTAGTTAAAATCTTATCCATTTTAAACAAAAGGGAGCCACTTAGAGTGATCCCGGCCACACCATGCCTCGAATTGAGCCCGGGTTGACTCATACATGTCACATATGACCCATGGTTCGTTGAACTAAAGCATCAAAAGAATCCTAATGCGTTTGGTCCATTTTTCGTATGTCAGTTGTTCTTTTCCCTTATAATCATGTCCATTTTAAACAAAAGAGAGACACTATGAATGGTTTCGGCCACACCACACCTCAGATTGAGGCGGGGTTTACTCATACACATCACATATGACCCATGTATTTTTGTCCTAAAATCATCAACACATTTCGAATGTGTTTGGTTGGTTTTTCGTATGCTTGTTGATCTTTTCACTTATAATCCTGTCCATTTTAAACAAAAGAGAGACACTTTGAATGGTGTCGGCCACACCCGCACCTTGGATTGAGGCGAGGATGACACATACACGTCACATATGACCCATGGATCATTGTGCGAAAGTATAAACACAATCAGAATCCAATTGGTCAGTCTTCCATATGTACTTAAAATGTTGTCCATTTTAAAAAAAAGAGAGCCACATAGAGTGATTCCGGCCCACACCGTACCTCATATTAAGGCGGGGTGGACTCATACACGTCACATATGACTCTTGGATGGTTTTCATAAAGCATCAACACATTTTTGAATGCGTTTGGTCAGTTTTCTGTATGTCAGTTGTTCTTTTCACTTATAATCTTGTCCATTTTAAAACAAAATACACACAAGGAGTGATCCCGCCACACCGTGACTCGGATTGAGGTGGGGTTTACTTTTACACGTCACATATGACCCATGGATTGTTGTGCTAAAGTATCGACACAATCCGAATGCGTTTGGTCAGTTTTTTCATATGCCAGTTGATGTTTTTCAATTAAAATGACGTCCTTTTTGAAACAAAAGACAGAAACTTTGAGTGGTGCCGGCCACACCGCGTCTCAGATGGAGGCTGGGTTAATTCGTACACGTCACATATGACCCATGGATCGTTCTTTTAAAGTTTCAACGAAAACCGAATGCGTTTTGTTGGTTTTTCATATGTACATAAAATGATGTCCATTTTAAACAAAAGAGAGACACTTAGACTGAACCCAGCCACAACGCAACTCGGATTGAGCCCCGAGTTGGCTCGTACAGGTCACATATGACCCATGGATCATTATGATAAATTATCAACACATTCTGAATGCGTTTGGGTCAGTTTTCCGTATGCCAGTTGTTCTTTTCACTTATAATCCTGTCCATTTTAAACAAAAGAGACACAGTTAGAGTGGTGTCGGCCACACTCTGCCCCTCGTATTTAGGCGAGGTTGACTCGTACACATCACATATGACCCATGGGTCTTTGTGATAAAGTATCGACACAATCCGAATGTGTTTTGGTCGGTTTTTCTGTATGCCAGTTTATGTTTTTCAATTAAAATGGCGTCCTTTTAAAAGAAAATACAGGCACTTTGAGTGGTTTCGGCCACACCGTGACTCGGATTGAGCCCAAGTTGGCTCATACAGGTCTCATATGACCCATGGATCGTTGTGATAAATTATCAAAACATTCTGAATGCATTTGGTCAGTTTTCCATATGCCAGTTGTTCTTTTCACTTATAATCATTTCCATTTTAAACAAAAGAGACACTGTTAGAGTGGTGTCCGCCACACCACACCTTGGATTGAGGCGGGGTTGATTTGTACACGTCACATATGACCCATGGATCATTGTACTAAATCATCAACCCATTTCGAATGCGTTTGGTCGGTTTTTTCATATGTCAGTTGTTCTTTTCACTTATAATCCTGTCCATTTTAAACAAAAGAGAGACACTGTGAATGGTGTAGGTCACACTACACCTCTGATTGAGAAGGGGTGGACTCGTACACATCACATATGACCCCACG